>CDFJ01176059.1:0-12277 GCA_000826505.1 Acanthamoeba pearcei
GAGGGGGGTAGGGAGGAGGGGAAGTGTTGTGTGCAGGTGCCCCATGTTGGAAGGTGATGGTGATGGTGGGAGGCGGGGCAGGGAGGAAGGGAAGCAATATGTGCAGGTGACCATGGCAGAAGGTGGTGGTGATGGTGGTGGGTGGTGGGGCAAGGAGGACGGGAAGCAATGTGTGCAGGTGCCCCATGTCAGAAGGTTATGGTGATGGTGGTGGGTGGTGGGGCAAGGAGGAGGGGGAAGCAATGTGTGTACCTCTCACCTAAAGTTGCAGTTAACTGACCATTAGTTGAAAACGAAGTAGCCAGGTAGTCAAATATGACTGGTTAATACCTGCAGGCACTGGCCACGCTCCTTGGGGCAATTGGTTGGCGGCGGTGGCGCCACCTATTTTCACCTCAATGTAGTTGTCAACCCCAATCCACTGGTGATCAACTTCTACCTACTGGTGCAGACAAGCCAAGGACCATGGATGGCCTCTCTTGTGGAGCAATACCCCACCACCAAGCCCCACTACCGCTATATTCATGATACCCTTCACACAGACACTGAAGTGGCACAACTTGCACTGGCAGATGGCTGGTGGTGGTTGTATATCACCACATTCTATGTAGTCGCCTTATCTCTTCTCTCTCTCTCTCTCTAGCTGCCTGAGCAAATGGGCCAATATGATACTCATACAAGTACTGAGAACCAATGACCCTTAATAATAATAATAATAATCCAAAGAAAGCTCACCAAATAACGCCTGCAACTGACAATTATTCACTACTGCCACAATTACCTTGCACATAACCGTGTTTGCACTGGTGTTAGCCAAAAGATATGCACCATGAGAGCAGCATTCTAGCAGACACCCACACAAGCCCTGTGGTGTCTCCACCACCCTCTTCTGCCACAACGCTCTCTACACAACCGTGGCAGCATGCTGCCCAGCGGATAGAACCAGCACAGATTGTCAGTGGTCATGATAACGGAGAGGCCCTGCAGTCAAGGAAGCGACTGGTCACCAGCACTACTGCCCCTCCGATTCTGGTACGTTGTGGTCCTGTTCCTCTGGATTCATGCTCTGACACCTTGGCCCTGAATCAGGAGGAGGGTGTCGGTGGCACGAGCCCCCAGCAGGAGCCGCACAATGAATCCAAGAGGAGAAGGCGAACCCAGGCTGTGGAAGAAGATGAGACCAACGCCATACCATTGGCCTCGCGAGCGTGCCACAACCTCACAGGAGCAGACACAAAGGCGCCTGTGCGACAAGTTGACGTCTCCTGGCCTCGGCCTCGCTTGCAGGTCGGCTGGGAGTGCGAGGGCGAATGCGGAGGAGACGCTCCAGCGCGCCAGACCTTGCGCGTGTACCTGATGCCAGAGGAGGAGGAGGCGCACACGTATGTTCAAGTGTATCTGAGCAATCAGAAAGGCCATGCGGCGATGCTTCGTGCTGACCGGACGGCGTCGGGCTGCTTTGTAGTTGACCTAGCCACAATCACCGAGTGTCTGGGCCAGCAGAAGCGGCCGATTGCCGCCCGGGTAAGATCCCCTGCAGGGTCATTGCTGTGCATGGCCTTGTTGCACCTGAACCAGGGTACCCTGCAGACCTCTGTCTCACGTCCCACACTCGGTCTCTCTTCCTCACCCTCTCCTTTCCCTCCTTTCCCTCCACACAGGAGCACCGGATGGACCGTCCGTGAGGCAAGGTGCTTGTCGCCAAGGGGGGCATTAACCAGAGCGCCAGGTTGGACTCACAATCCCTTACTCTGCCGCCAACGCTTGGGAGCACAAGGAAACTGCTGAAATGCACTGTCATTGTGCGACTCTGGTGTAGTGCTTCGAGCCATGTAGGCGCCATCTTGGGAGGCGTCTGCGCGCGTGCGTGTGTGAGTTCGCATTTTCACTTGTCAGCGGGTGCGTAGCGTGGCAGGCGGGCGTTGTTCTCACAGGCGCATGGGTGGCAGTTCTCATGGGCCATCCTCAACAACTCGGTGGCTGCTGGCTTTCTCCATGGTAGGTTCTACAGGAAACTGACAAGATGTTGCCATCAGCGGGGGGTGGAATGGTACCTGGTGCGACCGCCATAGCTCCGCTCCCAGTACGGTGAGTTGCAGGGATGTTGGGCGAGTAGGCGCCCATGCAGCACCATACGGCCAAGTGCGATTTATCGTTTACATACCGAGGCAAGCGCAGTGCTTGCGGGTATTAACCCGTCGCACTCGACTAACGGGCTACTTTGTTTTCGACTAATGGTCGATTAACTGCGACCTTAGTCGGCACCGGCGGGAATCGAACCGCTCGCCAATATGCCTTAGGCTTGGGCGAGGACTCATCCCCACCCCCTTACAATTTGATCCCGGTTTTTTCTGGGCAAAAAACCAACATGTCCAGTTTTTTCTGGTCATAGTAGGCAAAGCTAAGGGGACATTCCAGAAATACCAAAGGGGGTGGGGATGAGTCGCTGCCCAAGCTTAAGACATATAGAGAATAAAATCTCGGATAAAACCATGCAATTCGGGCCCGAACACGAGTGCGAATACGAATTGGGCAGCCCTTGCGCTCGCATTCGGGTTCGCTCCTTAGTCGGGATGACAAATCGAGTTCGATGCGTACATGGTCTCCAGCTGCGATCCCTGCTCGCTGCGTGTCATGGCGGCCCCCTCCGCTTGCCTCGCACCCGTGCACCGCCCTTGCTCGCCTGGCTCTCACGGGAAGACGTGATGCCCGCGCCTCGCTGCGTGCCTGCACCTTGGCGGGGGTGTTGGTGGCGGTTGTCATGGCAGCAGCAGGAAGTAGCGCGAAGGGTGGAAGCCGACTCCGGTTGCACAGCAAGGGAGAAAAAAAGTGGCAGAACCAAATCGCGTGTGTCTAACAGTTAACTTTTTCTCTCGCTCTCGCTGGTGGCTTGTCTTGAGCCAGCGCCCACGCGCAGCACCACCAAACCACTGTCTGCAGGTCAGAGAGCACAGCGCAGGGGCCAGACTCAGGGCCGCTTGTGAAATATAACTCTCGCACTACTCTATTGATTCCTCCCGTGCTCAGATTGGAGCAGCAGCAGCAGCAGAGAGGAACAGGCAGAGTCAAAGAACGAGAGGTGAAGCCACCTGCGCGAGCGTCACTCACCGTGGCCCAGGTACACCCCTACTCCACTACTGCCGTGTGTGGGTCCTCACCACCCGCCTGTTGACCAGCCTCGGGCGTTGATAGGCGAGGCTTCGCTGCTGTGGTTTGCGGTACCTTGCGCAACTTTTCTTTCCTTCTTACTGGGCGTAGGTTGTTGTGACGGGATCTAAGGCCAACTCCTGCACCACCTCCCGCACTCCCTTCTGACATTCGTGTCCACAACGGCAACCAGCTGCATACCCCACTCACCAGCCTCCCGACCCTTGCGCCTGCGTTGGCTAGCGGCCTTGACAACCATGGTTGGTCCTGATACACACGCACATACCGTCTACAGATGGGCGTCCACGTGCTGCTGTCGGAGTTTGCCCAAGTGGGCCTTCACCGGGGGCCTAAAGCGAGCAGCACGCCCGGACGACGACACAAGTGCGGCACTCAAGCAGCGGACACAGGAGGGCAAGCGCGCTCCGCCGCAACCACCTCCTGCACACCGCGAACGCAAGCGACAACGCGGCGAGGTCACCCGCAAGGGCGAGCGAGAGGCAGCCACTGGGCGAGCAGGACGATGCCACCAACGTTGGCAAGACGCCAGAGGTGGCGGAGAAGAGAAGAGAAGGAGGAGGAAGGGAAACAACGGCATACGATCTTCTTACTCCTCCGCATCCTCCTGCCAAAGGAAGAGGCGCGGAAGATCGTTTATCGAGCAGGAGGAAAGCGATAATGCCAACGGCCTCGTAGAGCACGCGACGGCAGTTGACACAGAACCGTAGCGGTACGGCGACTGCTCCTACCAGCAGGCAGCGCAGAGGGGTGTCCAGCGCAGAGCAGCTAGAGCCAAGGCGGAGCCGGAGCGTGCCAAAGGAGGAGCGGCGGTTCGTAGGGGAACGGATAAGACCTCTGGTGCGCTAAAGGCAACGACAACGCCTACTACAACGACGACGACGATGAGGCATGTCTCCGGGTCACACGTCGATGATTCCGCCATCGCCCAGGTGGACGCACATGCCCATCCCAAAGAATGCTTTGTGTGGCCGGACAATAGTGAAACCGTCGCTCAAACCTGGCGACCAATTCCAGGCTGGGGATTTCACAAATCACAATCCCCAAACTGTGTTGTTCAAATGCATAGTCTAATTAAGAAGAGGACGTGCTGGCAGGCTGCGCTCAGGACCGTAATAATCGAGCTCTCATCCATTTACAGAGCAACAGACTTGACAAGGAGGATGCGGTTGGCTGGCGGGGTGGGGAGAAGGTCAGACGCCACCTCCACCTTCTCCATGCCTAGTCTCCGCGCCAGCGCGATTGAGCGCACGTTGTCCGGATGCACTGACGCGTAGACCCGCACCGTTCGACACCACCCCTGGAATGTGGGGCGCAGGCCCATACGGCTCTCCGAGGAGCGTAAAGCCCGGCGGCACTGGCTGGGCCTGGACAAAGCGCTCGTCATTCAAGAGGAGCACGCCGATGTCGTCTTCCCTGTACCCCTGCGGTGGGCCAAGGCCTTCCTTCCCCTTGCTCTCAGCGTTGGCCCATGCCCTGTGGGCCAAAGGAAAAAAAAAACCTTGCTGCGGCAGAGAACTGCGGCGTGGAAGAGGCGGAGGACAAGAACGTCGCCATTATCGACGAATTCGTGTTGCCCCTCGTGAGGCTCCTGGCGCTTCCACAATGGCACACGCAGTGGAAGGTTCGTGTTGCTGGCGGCGGTGGTGATGTCGACAGTCAAGCCCTCAGGCCACAGCACGGCACCAGCGCTCTTCTCTGGGTCCTTCCCATTCGAGGCAGCATGCGTGCGAAGGGATGCTGGTGGGGCCGGCAAAGAGGCGGCGGAAGGCCTGCTGTCCGAGGAGGTCCTCCACTGCCGTGTCGTCGGCTGTGGGCGCTCCCAACAGGTTGGCCTGTGCGCCACCCAATCCGCAGGCATGTTGGTGGCCAGGCGTTCGACACCGGTGGATGACTGCCAGTCCTTCACCATTGACCCCCTTACGGCACAGTAAAATGGCAGTGAAATGTGAATTTCACCATGTAGATTTCGAGGGGGGGGGGTGAGGATGAGCGACCCACATTTCATAGCCCCGATCTGATTTGCTGACGTTCTTCCACCCCGGCTGAAATGGTGGTGGGCGGTGGCACGCTGATTGCTGGGCTTGGCCTTTTGTGCGCAAGGATGATGCGGCGGTGCCTTCAGATATCAAAAGATGGGGACCAATGGGACAACACAGAAGACGGCGAGGCCCAAACCCCCTCTTGTGTGGCGGCCTTCTGCCGGCGGACGGGGACGTGCTCGCGGCAAAGAGTTGTTGGCGAAGCAAGGCAAAATAATAATAAATAAATAATAAAGCATGACCAATGAGAGCGAGGCTGGCCAAAAGGCAAGGCCAACCAACCCCTTGGGGAAAACTCCGAAGGACGGCTCACCAAAGGAAAAAAGAAACCCGCTGCTGGAAAAATCGACCATTGCGGCAAGATCGCCAGGTAGAGGCCAACCCCAAGCCAAGGCCTTCTTCCCCTTGCGGCTGCTCTCCTCCCCGCACAAAGGACAACAACCTGAGCGCGAATTGTGAGAAAGCGATGGAAGAGAGCCCGCCGCTTTTTATTTCTTTCTGCTTTTCTGTTTTTTTCTCTCTTTCATTGTTCCGCCAGCCACGACCACGCCCATCAAGAGCTGAGCCTCAATCACTTCATCGCCTGAACATATACGAATTATGACTACGCCCACCACCCGCCCTCTGTTCTCTCCCTCTCACAGGCGATTCGCTCTCGAGGCTCATAGTGCGAAGTTGATTTCACTGGCTTTGTGTGTGATCTTGTGGGGGAGGTGTTGAACATACAGACACATCCGTTTCATTGGAGTCGTAGGGTAGAAGTTGACGTGATCTGGCTCGGTTGCCTGGCCTTCCGATTATAATTTGGTAACGAGGCTCCGCGGATGGCCATCTTTGCTTTCCATCAATCCTCGCCTCTTTCTTATTATCGCTGTTCTTCTCTTGCAAGGCGGGCAAGCGAGATCTCAAATGGAGATGGGATTAATTGCATTTTCGGGTGTCCGCGACCCCCGTCTCATTTGGTTGGCCACCTTTTTCCTTCTGCCGATTTTTACTTTTCTTTTTGTGGGGCACCACCGCCTGGGTCCGCAAGAAGACAAGGGAAGGCCTTGCCTTTTGGCCGTTGGCTGTCTCATTGGTCGATTTTTCCAGCAGCGGCTTTTTATTTTATTTTTTCACTTTGCCAACACAGGGCGGGGAAGAGGCAAGAGGGACGAAGGGCAAGGGGAAGACCTTGCTCTTCGTGGCTCTGGTGCTGGTCTTTTCTCATTGGTTGGTTTTGTTTTGTTTTTGTTTTTTTTGGCCGTCTTCTTTGGGGGGGCGCGGATGAGCGGGGAGGGGGGCCACGCAAGGGGATGCATCCCCTTGCTTGCTCTTCGCCGCTGCCGGGGGGCCAAAGGAAAAATAAAAAGCCGCTGCTGGAAAAATCGACCAATGCGGTGAGACACCAAGACTCAGGGGGGGGTGGATGGCCTCCCTTTTCGGGGTGGATGGAGAGCGGAAGCGCAAGGGCATGGCCTTGCTCTTTTGGTTTTCGTGCCCATTGGCCGCCCTTTTTTGCCGACGCGTCAGCCGAAAAGGGCCTCAATTCGCAATTGGCTGGGCCCTGGCTGGGCCCTGGCTGCTGCCCTCCCGCAACCAATTGGGTGCAATTGGGTGCCCTCCCTCTCTCCACGCCAGACCATAAACACATTTAAGCGCCCATCTATCTCTGTAATCCTCTCAGACACCTCAAGCACCACCACCAGTACACGCTCAAGTGACAAGCCTCAACCGCCCCAGCCACCTTGCCGCCTCCATGTCTCGAACTGCGCTCAGCTTCCCTGCCGGTGAGGACTGCCAGCGGCACCAAGAGCTCTTGGAGCGCCAAATCGACCAGGAGGACACGGACGAGGAGGAGGCGGAGGAGGAGGAGGAGGAGGAACAACAACCGATTGGCCTCCTGCCCTTTCCAGTCAGAGCCGGCAAGGTCGTGGCTGTGCGTGGCGACCTGAGTACCAGCCAGGAGGGTCTCTGGTTGCTGGCTGAGCTGCTGCAGCCGCTCACCCTGGGCACCCTGCATGTGCAAGTCCGCTGGCTCGAGCGCGACTTTGTCACGCAAAAGAAACTGCACGACACCAGCCGGGTCTACCGGCGCACCAACAACGGTCAGACGATCCACACTGCCGCCATCTTCGCCCTTGGGGTCGCTGTTCATGAGTATCTCTTCAAAGGCGAGACCTCCCTGGTCGAGGTCGATGTGCGGACGGCCAACGAGCTCGACCGCGACTGGTACGAGTTTGACTGCCAGGTGGAGCACCAGGTTGACATCGCCACCCCCGCCGGCAGCAGAACCAAGCGAAGGAGGAGTGAGACTGGGGTTGGTTCAGAAGTCAGAAGGTGAAGAATAAAGGCCCTACCGCGACGCTTATATGCGTCTATTAATCACGAGAGCAGCCTGATGACAGAGCGCGTCTGAGGCGCCTTCGCCCTGCCACAGGAACACCTGCTTGCAGCCAGAGGTAAGCAGGAAGCAGTCGCGCGAGTTGAGCCACTTCCCCTTGGCCCGGCGAACGCATCCGCACGTGGTACAGCCAAGCCAGTCTTTCTTTGCGGAAGGGTTATTATTATTTTTATTTTATTTTTATTTTTTGGTTTGTTTTTTTCAAGGGAAGAAAAAAAGAAAAACCCAATTTATTGTTACGGGATGTTGGCCGGTGATAAGGCGACGTCCTACTGCTGATGGCGCCATCTGTTGCAACATTGCCTCTTCACCGTGGCAGACAAGGGGGGCTAACGGCAATGAGACTGTGGGAGCCAGGAGGGCTTTGTGAACGACACTTTCGTGCAGGTCAGATCGTGCTGCTGATAAAATAGAGCGTGTAACATTAAACTCGGCGAGACCAGCCTAGACGCTGATCGCAAGGTAGGCAGATTACCTGGTTGGCCGTGCAGAGGTCGGCGCATTTAACCTTGTTAGAAGAGGGTCCGGGCCCTCTCTCTCTCCCCCCCCCNTGGGTGCACGAGGCACGGCTGCCTTGTGAAGAGTTGGTGGGGGAGGGGCAGGGGGCCTTAGCCTTTAGAGGACTATGGGCAGGTTTGAGCGCCGCCTTTCGCTCCTCACCACTCAGTGCCGCTTACTCCCCATCACCGCAGACCAGTGATGAGTACCTGTGGCGCGCAGGGCTGCAGGTGTGCTTTTTGAGCGTGAGCTAGACTTCCCCGACCGACTGATGTGTTGGCAGTACAACTCGCCCGAGGTGGTCACACGGAATTGTTTGGCTCACACCATAGGGTACTCTCCTCCGCTGATTGGTCCCTACTGAGGGTGTGCTTTGTCAGACCGGGGAGAGGCACTCCAGACATGTTTCTCCCTCCCTCACCCACCAACCAACAGACACCCCAAGGCGTCCACGGCTGGCACTTCGTCTCCCTCAGCAACCGGCCAGAACAGGTACCGCGTGGAGGGTTCATAGATTGACAAGCACCCTCGCCTTGTGTTGATTCATGGATGTGCGTTGTCCATAAGGAACATAGTTCCCTTGTCCTCGCCCGACTCTTTCTTTCTATTCCCCTTCCCACCATCGTCCTGAAGGAGAATAGAAGATTAAAAAAAAAGGGACTCTCTCTCTCTCTCTACCTCTCTCTCTCTCTCTGTATCCTAACACAGATTGCGGTATTCTGGTATATTCATCCAACCTGAGCAGAAGGGACCACCTTGAGCAAGGAGCCGCAACACATCTGCACTCTCTCCTCATCAGGTCGATGAACTGGGCGATGAGGTGGTCAACCAGCGGCATGGAGAAGGTGCAGAAGTTTGCCCGAGGGGTGCTTGATCATGGCTACTGGTGGCCTCTCTGGTGTTGCTGTGCATAACAGCGGTTCTTCTTTATGCTCCGTGGACGTCAGCATCCCGACGGGGACCGCCCGCCTCCAAGGAATTTGCGCTGCTGCTGAAGGCGCAAGCCGAGAGGCGGCATGGAACTCCCTGCCGTCGTCCTCCACCTCTTCCTCTGACTTGTAGGTGTGGTAGTGCTGAGCGGTGGTGGCAGTGGAGGGCCTTGTGCGGTCGCCTGCAGTGCTCTGATTGGTGGTGGGCTGACCAGCTAGGGCGGAAGCAGGCTCCTCCATGTTAGCCTCATCAACGGTACACGCAGGCACCGTGGGTGGTTGTTGAAGAAAAATGTGCCTTCCCCTTCCCCTCCCGTTCTGCTCCGCCCTGGACATCGTTGGCATCGCACGGTTGCGTGTTGTGGCGCCAATGAGCATCAGAGACTTCACCATTAGGCCGCTGTGGGTCCATATCTTGGGCTCCTTGAAGAAGAGTGGGCCAGGCCTGCCCGTTGACGTAGAGGCTGCCGTAGTGACGGCTGCTGGGCCTGCTGTCGAGGCCGGCGCATTGGCGCACAAACAGGCTCGCTGAGGAGAAGACCAGCATGGCTGCCCCCCCATGGGTCTGGATGACCGCAGCAGATGGTGTTGCCGTGTCAGTCCAGCGTGGCCTCGTACTCCACGCCTCCACCGGCATCATCCACGTAGCAAGCATGATCTCTGGGAGCGGGTGTGCCCTGGTCCATGAGTTAATGCAACCGGCTATTCATTATGTTGATGGGAAGCGGAGGCGGCGGCGGTGGTCATGGGGAGTGCGGTACGGCAGTGGGTGTGGCCTGTTTGCCTTTGATACCAAGGGTCCACCTTTTCTTTGGGTGGCCGGACCAACTGCACAGGCGGCACCACTGCCAGGACTGCTATCAGATGGCGCCGTTGGGGTGGACTGGTGTCCTGAAGATCTTCTTCCCTGCTCTCACTCGGGTAAGGGGAAACCAACCCAGTTGCTTGCGTTGCCATGGGAGCCCGAGGACCCACCAACACCGTCGACCTGGAACACGCGAATGCTTTGATGGGTCAGCAGCAGACAGGGAGGAGTCTGGCTCCAATTACCAGCTGGACCAGATAGCAGGTAGCCCAACAACACAGATCACAGATCGATTCCTTTATGGTCGATGCGTAGGTCGTATGTGGTGCGCTTTCTCCTGGATTACTGGCAGCACATGGTGCTCCCTGCATTGCTTTGGTACTGTTGGGGACAATTCGCAGTTGCTGGCTGATGATGTATTATTATGCAGGGGGAAGGGGGACCGCAAATTCATGCCCTCCAGGGTATGCTATCTGTTTGCCCTCTCCTTGGTGCTGGTGGTGAGTGGGATCTTTGACGTCAGCCTCTGGCCCTGGTAGCCCGCCCATATCCTCCACGATGCTCATTCACTTGTACACTCATCCTAGCGGGGGCTGGTCCCCAGTTCTCCCAGATATCCTTCGTCGCCTCTCACCTTGCCCTCACTCATCCCTCATGTGTTCTCTGTGTCCACTACTGTGGCTACCTGTACCCGTGGTTCCGACGTACCGCTTGATGATGTAGGGCACCGTGGCATTCGATTGCATGCTGTTGAGGACCACAACAATGGTGACATCAGTCTTTTTTATCCTGCTCCTTGGCACGCAGGCACCCCCCTAGACTTCGCTTTGCCCTTCTGCTGCTTCCTCGTGCTTGTCACTCATTTCTGTGGGAAAGTACAAGAGCCTAGGCTCTCCTCTCACTACCGCCTGTTGCGCCACTTGGTTGCTCCCATCTCCCGTGCTCCCTGGCCTAGCCAGTTCATCCGGAAACCTGCACAGGTCGCATCTGCCAGATCGTGATCCTCTACAATCTGCACGCCTTTTTGCCATACTCTCAGCCAACCGTGCCTATGTCGGTGGCCAGCACTTATCTCTTTCTTCACCTCTGCCATCACCCCTGCTCCCTAACCACTGTGACCACATGGGCAAGGTTGTGACCGTGACGTCATCCTTTGTTGAGACGCCATTCGCCGACTCGGCCATCCGCTGGTCGGAATTCCAAGTTTGTATGGCTTGGCTTCACCGACAAGGGGGACAGATTCAGGTAGGAGCCAGTGGGTGAGGAGAGAGTGCATCATGCATGGTGACGGGGGGATTGTGGGATGCTCACTGTCAAATTGAATTGAACTCAGTTGGTCCAACGTTGTTCCTTACCTGTCTGCAGCAAGTGAATGGGGGGAGAGATTGCAAGTATGAACATAGCCCAGAGGTGAGCACCCACTTTCAGGTGAGCAACCAATGTTCAGCCCCCCGTAGGAATGATGCAACAGAATTTTGTGCTATGAACCACAATGGGTACACCCGGTGCCTTGTCTCCCCCTGCCAAGGCCACCACCAAGAAGACCAGGCCAGCAACAGCAGCGAGCAAGGGGTTGGTTGGCCTCCTGCTGCCACATCACCATTTGCACCCAAAAACTCAAGTCGCGAGCACACCCCGCTGCCCACCACCACGAAGACCAGGCCAGCAACAGCAGCGAGCAAGGGGTTGGCCTTGCTTTTCGCTCCAAGTGAGCCAGCGTTGCACCCATTGGTCACGCTTTTTTGCCGACGCAAAAGCGGTCGCCGGCTTTTCGCCACATCACCATTTGCCCCAAAAAACCCAGCCACGAACACACCTCGCTTCCCACCAAGAAGACCGGCCAGCAGCAGCAGCAAGGGGTTGAGCAAGGGGTTGAGTAAGGGGTTGGCCTTGCTTTTTCGCGCGTGTTGTGAGCCAGCGAGCAAGGGGTTGAGTAAGGGGTTGGCCTTGCTTTTTGCAACCTCGCACCCATTGGTTGTGCTTTTTTGCCGACCTCAAAGTGCCAAAGTGGTCGCCGGCTTTTCACCACATCATCATTTGCCCCAACAAACCTGAGCACAAGCACACAAGGGGTTGTTGTGTTGGCCTTGCCTTTCTGCAGCCTCGCACTCATTGGTCGCGCTTTTTTGCCGACGGAAAAGCGGTCGCTGCTTTTCGCCACACGACCATTTGAGCAAAAAAGCTGTGTCCCGAGCACACCTCGCCACCAAGACAGGCCAGCCCGCAGATGCAACCGACTTCGTCGTGCCGTACGAGCGCCTCATGCCGCTGGAAGAAGCCATTGCGTGTGCCCAGCGAGCTCAAAGATAATAATAAAAATAGACAAACTTCACTCTGAACGGAGTTCACACACTCAGTCCCCCTCTGAGAGTGACTCACATGTCTCTGTTCAAAAAGGCGCGGTGGTGTAGCACGCAGACTGCCTTGGTGAGGGATGGAACACCGATCTCCTTGC
>CDFJ01176598.1:0-10270 GCA_000826505.1 Acanthamoeba pearcei
TGCGTGTGCGTGTGCGTGTGCGTGTGCGTGTGCGTGTGCGTGTGCGTGTGCGTGTGCGTACCGGTGGAATGGATCTGAGTTTTGGAGATGCGGTTGAGCCCAGCGACGTCGACGATGGAGGGAACGAAGACGATGTTCGAGCCCGCCGCGAAGGTGGTCACGTCTCCCCCGCCAATGGTCGACATGCACACTAACGTCCCCGCCATTTCAGTTCAGTACCTGCCGACCGGAGCTCCCGCTCGGTCGCACGGCTGGACCAGTGTCGTCATGATGGGTGCGGGTGTGGGCACGAGGAATGCACCTTTGGCCACGTGGAATGGGAGGGCCCGCATGGCGGCCGTGATGATGCTGGTACCCGCTAGCGAGGCCCAACAAGAAGATAGGCCGCGTCAGCGTTGAGCCACCTGTGCGGTGCGGTGTGTGCGGTGTGTTGTGTCCGCAGTGCCGGCACATGCTGTGTACCTGAGCCGCCCAGACCGACGATGCCGTGGAAGGGGAGCGTGCGGTGGAGCGTGCGAAGGAAGACGGGCGCAGCCTCGTGCATGAGCTTCATCGCCTCGCCTCGGTCCGTCGCGCTGAGCTCCTTCCCGATCGCCTGCATCACCTGCAACAACAGCAGCAACAGCAAGGAGCCAAGAAGGACGTGATGGTTGAGGCGGAAGTCAGCCAGCCTCCCTGGCCAGCCTCACCTCCGAGCCCCCCTCTAGTGCTGTCACTTTACCTTGGTCGCTTCGTAGTTGACCGGGAAGAGCTGGGTGGAGCCGACGGTGCCGACGTTGACAGTGATCAGCTCGTGCTGCGGAGCCACCTGGTGGGTAACCGGCATGTGGTGCCACACGAACATGCAAAAAGATTTGTTCAATCTTCGACATCCACAAGTCTTGATGTTTGTGCCAAGAGAGCACGAACGCAAGATTTGGTGTGACCGGTACCTGCTGGATGCAGCGGCGCAGGTGGGCGTGCTCCTCGCCCTTGGTGTCGAACGTGCCGACAAGGACGATGCGGCCTCCTCCTTCCATCATTTGTCAGACCGAGAGCGAGATAAACTTCAAAAGCGCCGTGTGGTCCCTCTTTATCTCGGCCACCACCTCAGGCCTATCGCCGCTTGTCGGTCCACCTTAATCCGGTCCATGGACCGTGTGCGCACACGTGTGCGGTTGGGCCACACAAGGCAGGCTCTGCGGAGGTGTAGGGAACGTAATGAAGTGTAATCCGGGGTTTGTATTCATCTTCCTCCTCTTCTCTTCTTCTTCTTCTTTACAGAGGGGCGCGGTGGCATCTTCCGTCTTGACGCGCGCCACCAGCGAGATATACAGGGGCGTAGATGGAGATGGAGATGGAGAGGGAGAGGGAGAGCCACGCAAGCGAGACAGACACAAACACGAAACACGAAACACACGAAACAACCAAAAACGCACACCACACACACGACGAAGAAAGCAAGAAGCGAAGGCGAGGGGGGAGTGCCCTCCTCGCTCCGCTCGCTCAGATCTGCTTGGTGGGTTCGTGACGATGACTGGTCACTGGCCGCGGGTGTAGTAGGCGGGGTAGCCAGACGAGGGCCAAGCCTGAGCGTAGAATGCGTTGTGTCCTCCTCGCCCGTTGGTGGTGTTGTAGTTGTAGTTGTAGTTGACGGCGGGCGCGTAGCGAGCCGCGAAGCCGACCTGCGGGTTCGGAGCGCCGCTAGCCCCGCCTCGGCCACCTCCGACTCCGGCCGCCATTCCTCCTCGCGCAGCTCCTCTTCCTCTTGCGCCGCCTCGGCCACCTCTGATCGCTGTCGTCTTGCCATAGGCCACGGCCGCCGCCGCCGGGGTTTTGCTCGTGGCCACATGGCTGTCTATCGCTTGTGTGTATGTCTTCTCGTATCGCTTCCTTATTTCCTCGAGCGTGGCGTCGGGCCATATGATGCGGCAGAGGATCGACTTCTCTCCCGGCTTGCGACAGGGAGCAGTACCTGGAAGGCGACCGCCTACGATGAGCCGTTGGTACGCTTCCGCCAACAGCTGCCTCACTCCCTCGATGTTCCAGCACCCTTTCCCCACGTCCTTGTCTGTGTGTGCGACGTAGGCGCGCGCGATCCAAATAGTCAGCGGTTCTTGGTTAGCACGCGCACCATAGACAGCACCCAAAGGCCCTTATAAGCGTGCCTGAGTTCTCGGGATCTTCGACGGCCAGATACAAGTTCTCGCAGAACGGATACCTGGAGTTAATGAAAGAGAGGGAGAGGAGCGGGAGGAAAAGAAAGAGGTTCAGGTGAAAGCAAGTGGGAGCAAACCGGACTTGCCCTGGTCTGCCCAGCTCCAGGAACGCCAAGTCGCAGTTACCTCGTGGACTTATCGAAGAGTGAACCGGATTCTCGCACCGAGATGCCCTGAGAATAGTCGAGGTTGACGCCAATCTCGAAGAAGAAGTCCGCGAACAAGCGTCCTAAGAGCTCGTCGTCATCTGTGGTCGGCTCGGCGATGAATTGCGTCCGGCCGTTGTCCGATTGGGCCTGCTCCTTCGCTTGCGTCGCATCGATTCCCTGCTCGGTGAGCAGCTTTTCCCTGATGAGGTCCTCCTTGGCGCGAATCTGATTGAGCGCTAACGCCCGAATTCGCTCCTCCTCGTCCTTCTTCCTTCTCTTTTGGATCACGTGGATCAAGAGCAAGACCAGCAGGTAGCTGCCCATGCCGCCCTCAAACGTTTCATTCCTATGCATGAAAGGGTACGACACGCGATGAGCTCGGGCAGGGCATAGGGGCGTCATGACGTACATCTTCTGTTGGCGCAGAAAATATTTGAGCACCAAGGCTAGTGGTTTGAGATGAGGCAGGTCTTGTAGTGTGCGTATCAAGATCTCCGAACTGATCGGGCCAGATGTGTTGTCCAGACAAATGTCTATCGCGATTTGGGTGCTCCTGCGCGGTAGAGTTCATGAGTGAGCAATGCACGCATACCCGATGACGAGGGAAGAAAAGGGGGGATAAGAGGATGGACACCAGTCGATCATCTTGATTATCGGCACTTTGGTGTTGTCGATGACCTTCAGAGCGCCAAGATTGCTGGCTGGGCGTTCGACAAGTATGGTATTGTGAGCGTAAGTCCAGGACTCGTAGACACAGAGTACAGCAGCGAGGCTACCTTGTGGCTGCTGTTTGCGTATCGCAGCGGCCAGTGCGCGGAGAGGAGAAACGTTCCAAGGGGTGGGTGTAGCACCAGTAACCACCAGATCGATGTCACTGCGGCGTGCCTCAGATAAGCGTCACAGTACAGAGCGCGACGAAGAGCAGGGCGTACCTCCCGGAAAGGCAGAGCTTTGTCTTGGAAGATCCAAATAGGTGTACGTTGGCGTGCGGCCAGATACCACGTATCGTTTGCGTTACTCTGAAGGGGATAGATCACCAAGGAACGTTGGTCAGACACCACAAGACCACTCCTAGTAGGCGAGGTACCTGTTGAGCGCTTCGTAGCGTGCTTTCCACTCGTATAGAGTTGGCGACACCCACTCGGCCAGGTCCTTGACCTCTTGGCCGAGTGCGCGGTAGAACTCATCTGGTCGCGGCTGGTCTTCCTAGACACAAGTAGTAGTAGTAGGTCGCCGCTCGTGAGTTAATTGGCCCGTCAAGCATAAACCAAGGGCTGCACGCACGCTTTGGGTGGGTGGTGAGTAGAGCCGGTCCTTGTGTGCCCACGGCGGGCTTCTCGTATCGGACAGTTTAGTAGCGGACAGGACCTGAGGGCTTAGCCGTGTCGCCGCTGGCTGACTCGTCGTTTGGCGCACAGGCGACGAAGCCGACGAGCGGGCAGGCGAACTCGAGGGCGAGGGCGAGGATGAACGTGCTGGGGACGAGAGGAAGGTACCAGCACGAGCAGGCGATAGAGTGGCGGCGGAGGACGTAACCGGTGGCTGCACAACTGCAGGAGGAGCCTGCGACGGAACAGGTGAAAGTACAGCGACTGTAGGGCGAGGAGGAGAGGCAGAAAGCGGGGCTGTAGGAAGAGAAGTAGAAAGATCTGCTGTTGTAGAAGGGCGGGAGTCTGCAAGGCAAAGGGTATGTATGTTAGAACAAAAGTATGAAAAGACCTGAAGAGAATACGTACGCTTGAGGAAGGAGGGCAAAGTAGGAGCTGGTCGCGCGAACAGTTCGTGCTCGAGCGTGTAGCACGACGATTTCTCATCTCCATCCGATACTCGCTGGAGGCGGTCTGCATCTTCGAAGGCGAGGCGCCTGCGCTTATTCGGATGCTCGTCGTCTCCGTTCGGTTGTGAATCGTGAAACGAGGCTTCCGTCGGTTGCCCAAGAGGGATGTAGTCTAGGATGTGCGAGGTGTTGCCATTCTTGGTGCCATTTTCGTAATGGGTCGGGCGAGAAGATTCGGCGTAAGCTTTGCTCGTGCCGTTGTTGCTGGGCGGCTGTTCAATCTGCGCCGAGATGGAATAAATCTATCAACGAATGGCCAGAATTATATCATGTCAGAGGAATGCAGCACCTGGCGTTTGGAACGTCCTCGGAGGAGCCATGAGAGACGTGGAAGCTTCTGCAGTAGAAGGTCATCGAGGGCTTCACCGGACGACCCTTGATCCATAGCTTCGCTACTCTGATGGCAACGGTGGTGTCTTGCCTCGGCGTGTAAATGGCAGAAAATTTCTGGACGACAACCTCGCGAAAAAGCTGAAATATTTTGCATTCCTCCAAGACCCAGCAGTTCTTGCTGGTGCACATTCATCAATTCAAGAGCTACAAGATGGGAAACAGCATGGCCAAGGTGGCGGTGGACGGTGCAATGAGCTCGGTGGGGTTGGGAGGCGATGACAAGTCAAGCGGCGGGGGTGGAGAGAACTCAGTCGTGGATGGTCTTACGGAAGCGGCTGAGGGCATCTACAACGGGGTGACGCTTGGTGCCGAGCAAGGGGTGGCGTCGTACAAGGTGGCGAAGAGCAGAAACGTTGCCGATGATCTAAAGGCCAAGTACAAGCGCGATGGTCCCGTCTCCCGTACCGTCGTGGACGAAAAGAATGCCCAACAGAAGCGAGAGCGATCGAAGAAGACAGCAGAGAGCATCAAGGCCAAGTACAACAAGTAGGGCCATACGATGGAGATACCGAGAGATCTTGAATTTTGATGATGGAAGTAATTGTACAGTTTCGATTATTCGTAGAGATGAATGCCTTCCCCCACGTTTTAGATTTTCTTTTGGGCTCGCGATTTACGTCAGCGATTCAGAATTGGCGCGAAACGCAAGGCGCCAAAACAGGGGAACGCATAAGGGAACAGGCGCCAACTGCACCCTCATACCGCTACGAGTAGGAAGATGGAGGAATCGTTTGCTCTTGCCATCCACAAGGCCTTGCACAACTGGCGCGACGTTGAGGGAGAAGTGGACCTTCTAGGCGATGGCGAAATCGTGAGGTACTGGCGGGAGGTGAGGTTGAGCTCATTCGCCATTCCAAACTCAAAATGATGTTTCTCTCTGTACACGCAGCTTCTCCACCGCCCCGAACGGCTGCCGAGTCGCAGAGTGGAGAGGGCACCGCCTAATGGAACAGAACAAATCTAAATCAACAAGCTGGGCCGTTAAGGCGAAGAAGGTAGGTCTTGTCCTGCCGGGGCGAGCAGTCTTCGCACACGCTTACGGATACTGATGAACGTAGGGCGCTCGCATTACGTGGGTGTTGAGTGCCCCCCGCTGGGGCCTGATTCAAGATGATGCGATCGTTCGCGGATGCTCGGCTATCAAGGGCTCGAAACCCTCCACGAAGGCAGACCCCAGCGACGATGAAGAAGAAGACAAGGCTGACTCCAAGGTACGGTCAGACAGATCTTCCTATTGATCTCTTCCTTTCTTGACTCTTTACGTCATGTAGCAGACCAACGCAAGGGAGGCCGAGGAAGAAGAGGAGGAAGAGGAAGAGGAGGAGTTCGACATGAGCAACAAGATAACCGAGCTGAGGACGTTCACCAAGAAGCACGGCATCAAGGTAGTCGGAAGGAAGAAGGAAGACGTGCTCAACGCCATCACGAAGTGGAAGAAGCAGCGCAAGCTCGAGAGGGAGGCGCGAAAGGCCAAGGCCGTCAAGCCGCAGGAGGACGAGGAGGCCAGCGAGGACGAGAACGCGGAACAAGACGAAGAAGAGCTAGAGGAACGCGTCAAGACGCCAACCAAGTCACCCGCGCGACCTGCAAAGAGAAGAAGCAAGGTCGGACTGACCGAACGTAAGGCGGAGGAAATAGAGCAGGCCGCTCCCGAGGCACCCGCGACTCCCGAGAGAGAGGAAGAAGCGGCTGTCAGCGAACCCGTCGAAGTGGAGGACAAGACCCCGGTGGTCGAGGAGCAAGCGGTGCGCGCGGAAAAGATCAACGAGGAAAGCAAGCAGGACGAAGGCGAGATCGACACCGACCTGGAACTCGACCTCGACCAGCTGGACAGCTACAACCTCAAGACGCTCAAAGCCTACTGCGAAGAGGAGAACCTCAAGCTGCCGACCGGTTCGAGGAAGCAGGACTACATCACCGCCATCCTCGACCACAACGCCGATTTCCTCGACGAAGACGACAACCACGATGGCGCAGTGGTCGAGGCGCCTAAGCCCAAGTTCCCCGAGCCGAACCAGGCCGTGGGCACCGCATCACCGGTTCAGGCCGAGCCCAAGCAAGACAAGGACGACGAGGATCTGGACCTCGACGAGCTGGACCGCTATTCGATCGCAACGCTGAAGAAGTACTGCGCGGACGAGCGTATCGCTGTGGCGGGGACCACAAAGGAGGCTTACATGAAGGCCATACTCGACTACAACGACTCGGAGCGGTCCTGGCTCGAGGTGTCGAGGGCCGATGGCGGTGGCGAGTCCCCGCGCGAGGAGACCAAGACCAGCGACAAGGAACCCAAGCGCAATGGCGTGATGAAGGTCTTCGTGGAGTGCGACGTCGAGGAGGAGACCGAGGAGACAGAGATCGCGATGTGGAAGAGGAAGGCCGCCAAGTGGAAGCAGAGGGCCAGGGAGCTGCAGCGCCTCAACGAGCTCCAGACCAAGTCCCCGCACCACCAGATGAGGAGGGCGAGCGGCAGCAACAAGGAGAACGCCTCGCCCGCCCAAGTCGCCAAGACCGGAGTCCGGGCCTGAGCGGCACTACCCCCCCCCCCAACCACTACCACCCTTTAACCAGCAATAGATGCCGTACTTCTTACACCCGAGATGACGCTCATCGATCTAGCCCTGCTCGTAGGGCCGCACGTCGTAGTCGGTCCGGGCCTTGACCATGGGCAGCGCCGCCAGCACGGCCTCGACGTCGGCGCGACTCAGCAGCGGCAGGCCCAGCACGTTGAGGATGCGCAGGCTGCGACGGCACACGCTCGTCCCGCTGTCGGTCAGCGCGCGCACGCCCAGGGCCGTCACGCCGCCGCTCTTCTGGAGGTCGAGCGTGTGGAGCCGGGGCAGGTGGCGCGCCGCGGCCACCACGCACGAGTCGTCGACGCTGGCGCTGCGCAGCCGCAGAACCGAGAGGCGCGTGCAGCTGGCGATCATGTGGGTCATGCCGCGTGCGGTCAGGTAGGCGCAGTCGCGGATGTCGATCAGGGTGAGCGTGGCCGAGAGGTACGTCGCGATACTGTCCAGCGCCACGTCGTCGATCACGAGTCCTGCGAGCGGGCTGGGTGAGTTCTCCACGCGACACGCGACACGCGACACACGACACACGACACACACGACGCGACACGACACGACACCGCCACACGACCAAAGGCGACGCGCGCGTACCTTGGATGTCGAGCTTACGCATCCGGTTGGTGTTGGCCAGGTGTTCGAAGGTTGCGCTCTTGGCAATGCCCGCGAACTTGGCCACCAGCTTCTCCAGGTTGGTGCAGCTGTCCAGCATGGCCGACACCGCCTCATCGCGCACCAGGGGACAGCCTGTCCCCTCGGCACCCGCCGTACTCACATTGCACGTGAGCACGACACGCACGCACACGACCGCACACACACACACACACACACGACACGCACGCACGCACAACTGGTTGAGGCGAGGAGTACGTACCCCAGATATTGAGCGATCGCAGGGTGGTCGGGTGGTGTTCGGCGAGAGCGCGCACGGTCAGGTCGGTGAGGGCGGCCAGGGCCTGCAGGTCGAGCTTCTCCAGCCGCGTGCAGCCCCGGACCACTGCCACCACGCCCGCGTCCTTCACCCGGTAGCAGCCCTTCAGCCGGAGCGCCGCGAGCTGCGGGCACTGCGCCGCCAGCGCCGCCAGGCCGGTCGACGTGATCTGCGTGCACGACTCGAGCGACAGCGAGCGCAGCGCGCTGAACCGGCCGAACGACTCGGCCAGCTTGGCGTCGGTCAGGCGCCGCAGGCCGCACAGGGTGAGCGCGGTCAGGCGCGACCCGGCGCCCGATGGGTGGTCGGCCGCGGCGGCCACGACGGCGTCGGCGGGCATGTCCGACCGGCAGCGGGCCAGGTGGAGCCCGGTCAGGCGCGTGCACGATACCAGGAGCGTCG
Organism: Acanthamoeba pearcei; assembly: GCA_000826505.1. Taxonomy (NCBI): domain Eukaryota; phylum Discosea; order Longamoebia; family Acanthamoebidae; genus Acanthamoeba; species Acanthamoeba pearcei. Next base: position 8,478 of record CDFJ01176598.1, read on the forward strand.
AGACGGCGTGCGGGCCGACGTTCAGCTCAGTGCCCACCACGTCGAGCCGCTCCAGCTTGCCGCACCGACGCGCCACCACTTCGATCGCCATGTCCCCCCTCGAGCTGGCGTGCGCTCAGCAGCGTCAGCAGACCACCTTTCAGAGCTGAGCTGGGGGGGGGGAAGCGCTTTGGGGGCGGTACGGTGCAGCAGAGTGGTCGGTGGAGGCGGCGGGCTGGGGGCGGACGGCGTGCAGGCGGACGTGGCGACGTTGGCGCCAGCAGAGGGCGGCCCAGGCGCGGCAGGCCGCCGTGCACGCGCACAGGTCCCGCACCGAATCGAGCCACCCGAACACCTGCTCCCACACCTCCGACGGCAGCAGCACCTCTTCGTGGCACCACTCGCCCACTTCCATCTTCTTTTTTTAATCAAAAGATTTATCGCTTTTATTGTTGTTTTGCATTATTATTATTTCTTGTTGCATCTTTCTGCGAAAGATAGAGCGCTCAAGAGAGAGAAGAAGAATCTGAACACGACGAGGGTTGAAATTAATGTGTTAATTTGATTTAGGAAAAAATGAAAGAGGCGAGTAGAAGCAGAAAGGGGAAGGGGGTGAAGGGAGAGATAACGATAACAGACGGAATGTGGGCGGGTAAGTGTGTTGTACAGGCCGGAGCGGATCGACGGGCCTTCGTTCCTTCCAGGGCAGTCGGCGTGGTTTACATCCTCCAGAGCACACTCGTACCAGGCGGCCCCGCCGCCATTGTCGTCTTCTTCCTCATCCTTCCTCGACCTTCCTGCTGTCGTCCTCGTCCTCCTCGCGTCGTTTGCTTTGTTGTTTGTTGTCGCCGCCACCTCTCCTGATGTCCCTGTCTCATCTGAGGGGAACTTCTCTTCGTCCTCTTTTCCGCTCCGCTCCGCTCCGCTCCGCTCCGCTCCGGCCCCGGGGGCTATCGATCTCGCTCGCCATCGCCTCGCCCCGGCCAGCTCTTCCTTCCTTCCTCCTTGCCTCCGCTGTCGTCGGTCGGTCGATCGTCATCGTCATTATCATCATTTACATGCCTCCGTGCTGGTGGTGGAGGTGGTGGAGCTGCTGATGCTGCTGCTGGTGTTGCTGCTGCAGTTCACTCGCCCCGTGGTGATTATGGAACTGGTGGTGCTGTTGTGGCTGCTGCGCCGCCGCCACATCCTGCGATGACTGCGGGAACGAGAGCCCGGAGAAGGACGTTGGCTCGCCGGCCGACACCACGGACCCGTCGCCGGCGTTGCCGTTGCTGTGGTTGGCTACGACGGCCATTCGCTGCTTGCCGGTCAGGCCGTCGTTGGAGTTGTCGCTGTCCCGCCCCTCCGCGTCGTCGTCGTCATCGTCGCTGTCGCCCCGCGGGTCGATCACGATTTCGTCCCGCTCGTCGTCGCCGCTCCCGCTCTGGCTGCCGCTCGACGAGTGGCCGTTGCCCTTTCCGCCGCCGTGCTCGCCCTCGCTGCCCTCGCCTTCCCGCCCGCTGCCGCTGCTGTCGCTGTTCTCGCCGGGCGAGTTGCGCCTCTGTCGCTTGGCCGGGTGGTTCTCATCGCCCTCGCCGTCCTGGTCCGCACCACCGATCGAGCGCCTCTCGCGATCGTAGTCCGCCGCCGCGTCGTCGTCTCGCGTGAGGAAGGCCTCGTCGTCTTCGAGCTTGATGCCGGGGACCATCAGCTTCAGTCGCTTGTTTTCTGTGATGAGCTTGGCGCACAAGTTTTGAACCTGTGTGTGCGGTGCGTAAGTCACTTCAAATTGTCCGAGCTGGTGAACGTCAAAGATGCGGCCGGCTGGGGGG
>CDFJ01176598.1:10308-23999 GCA_000826505.1 Acanthamoeba pearcei
CACGTACCTGTGTCAAGTGGTCGGCGGCTTCCGTGAGGACTTCCACTTTCGTTAATCGCCGATCGTTGGTCACCTGAGGTGGGTATTACGATTGATGCGAAGCGTGAGCAATGACTCTGCAGCGGGAGGGAGGGGGGGCATGCCACAGAGCGTGCGCGTACCTGCTGAGGTAGAAGGGTCTTCAGTCTGTCGATGGCGCCGTTCATGTCGCTGCGTCGCCTCTTCTCTGCCATGTTGTGTCGCTCCTTCCGCACTTCCTCCGCCTGCGCCTCCTCATTCTTGTTCCTGTGGGAGAGGTCATGATACGATGCGGATCAGTCGACGCGGAAGAGGGTGGCAACAGAGGAAGGTGCCACACGAGGGGCAAAGAGAAGGTGTGCCCAACAGCTCCAGCTACCTTTTGGCCTTGGTGTCTATCTGGTCCCACTTGGAGTAGAGCTCGAGCAGGTCTGCACATCACACCCAGCGAAAAAGGTGGTGAGTACTTGAACCACGCGATGAACCGCGGAAAGTGAAGCCTTTTGGATGGTTACACTCCATCATGTTGAGAATTTACAAAAATGTGCATGAAGAATGCAGGCCATGCGAGCTATTGGATAACATTGGCCTCAAAAAGGAAGAGAAATTGCACGGGAAGGAGGGGGGAACGAAACGCGTTACGGCGCTATTCCTCTCCGCCAAAGAACTTGGGGCGGGACGAGGGTGCAACCAATCTTTTTCCAAGGCACCGGGCGGTGGGGCGCAACAAGAAGCCTTCACCTTCCGCACCACCGATAGAGACGGCCACAACACCCACTCACCCCCAAGCAGTTCACGGCCACGCGAGGCCATCAATCGCGATATTCGAGATCGAATTTGTGGAAATGGAATGGAATGTTCGACACAATAATGAACTCGCTCTTACGGGATGAGCATCGAGAATGAATCAATCGCGATAATAATAACGACAGCTAGGAACAAGAACATCACTGGCAGACACCAGGACGAAGACAAAGAAATCGAAAACCACCGAACGATAGAGGTAGCGAAATTTCGAGGAAGTGCGACCATCTGGGGCGAGGGATCGAGGATGGTACCTTTGGGATTCATCGAGGCGGCCGTCCTCACGGTGGGCGGCTGTTGCGGTACCGAGTTCGACGATTGGTGGTGCTGCGAACCAACGCTCGAAGCGCCAGCGATGTGGCTAAGCGACACGGCGGCCTGGTGGGCGGCCCCGCTGCTGTTCCCGAGCTGGGAGGCCGCCATCGAGGTTGCGGGCAGTTGGGCGCCGCGATCGGCGCTGCCACGACCCGAAGCGGGCAGGCCGTAGCCGTCGTCGGTGCTTCCTCGCTGCACCGATGATCGTGGAGACGATTTCTCGCTCAGGCCGCCGCCCATCCCGCCAGCGTGGCTCGGGAAAGGATTGGCGCTGCCGCCGTAGAGGCGATCCGAGTGGCCGCTCGTGGATGGCAGGCCGTACTGCTGCTGCGGCAGGGATACGCCATACGGAGAGGGGCCCATGCCGCCGGCTGCCTTCGAAGGCATCTGGTGCGCGAGGCTGTCCTTGAACGCTTCGCCGAGCCGCGACATCTGGTGGGCGGCGGCAGCGGCCGAGAGCGCATTGACGCCGAGATCTGCGCCGCCTGGCTGCATCGTCGACTGATTACGCGCTACGCTCGACATCGGTGGCAGTACTCGCTCGCCCAGCAAGCTGCTCGGTGAAGGCTGATGCAGGCCGCCATGGTACGGATGGGAGGGCTGCTGCTGATGCTGCGAGCCACGAATGGAGGAGAAGGGGAAGGAGGGCCTGGAGGAGACAAATGGCCGACATAGAGGATTAGATATAAGGATGGGGGAGGCGGCTGCAATGCGGTGCAGGAGTGCTGACAATGTGCGTGTATCATTATCCAGGCCAAAAGGGGGTGCTGCAACGTACAGCTGTTGCTGCCCCTGTGATGAAACCTGCTGGCCGTAGTAGCTCTTCCCGCCTTCATACTCGCCGTAGCCATCGGTAAGGCCCTGCCCTCCGTTGTATCGTTGATCTTGCCCGCCGTAATTCATCTCGAATTGGCGAGTCGGGTAGCCCCCTTGGCTATTTTCGTTAATTGGAGTATCTATCTCTGCTCTCTAGGTGTCCCTGGCGCTGCTGGAGACGCCGAGGATCTTCTTCTTCTTAATCTCTTCGATGATGTTCGATGGCTGATGGATCTGCCAAAGAGGTCTTTTTCTTCCTCAGGCCCAGCCGCGTGCGCCCCTTTTCCCCTCGCGTGTCTTCTTCTTTCTCTGCTCGCAGGTGCGCCCAGGCTCTCTCACCTATTGAACTGCGGCCGGTTATAACGGTTCGCGATGGTGGTGATGGTGTTCGTCGTTAGTCCCGCGCCAAGTCCCTCGTGCGCTCTATCGGTGGGTGGCCTGGGGTGGTGCTTCCTCTTCCTGCTGCTCTCGTCTCCTTCTCTTCGACTTCTCTTTCTACGCCGTACTCTGGTCTCGCACCTGCGCCTATGATTTATTTGTTTGGTGCTTTTCCGGCTTCTTGCGCGTGGCTGCCTACGCGTGACGTCATTCCCACATGAAATTTCAATCCCGCCTACCTAACGCCCGCCAAGATCAAGGCCCAGCTTCCGGCCGCCACCTTAACTTTTATTGAATTTACGTCAAAATCGACGTCAACCGGAAGCGGGGCAGTGGTTTTGTGTGGTTTAGGCTCAATCCAATATTTCGAGATCTACAGCACATCTGAGCTCTGGCGGAGCTGAGGAGCCGTTATGGCCACACGTGCACATAAGATGAGTTTCCCCCAGCGCTACGCTCACGCCCTGAGAAAATGGCCCAGCAACTCATAGAGAACTCCCAACGACAGAACCAGCCATTCGCTAAAGTGTTGCTTTGCAACCAGCTTCTGGCCTATGGGCAGATCCGCCAGCTCCAGGATGCACCTCCCACAATCCCACCCGCCACCATGGCCACTTCTTCTCTCAAAGAGTTCATACAACCACACCTTGGGCTACTGCATCTCATGGGACTCAGACGAGACATCCAGGCCTGCTCAGAAGGTGAATGCATTTCGCTTTATCCTCAGTCTTCTTTGCGCGGGGATGTGAGCGGTGGCGAAGGGGCGGAGTAGCAGAAGAGCGGGTGGGCCGCAAAGTCGAGGCGCTGGCGGCAGATGAGCGACTGCACGATCCACTCGATGGTGCACACCGGCCCGTCGTCGCCTCCCTCCCGGACGCCGGCGTTCGTCGCGGCCTCGCCCTTGCCATCATCTTCTTGGCCCGCTTCCTTGGGCTTCTCCTTCGTATGAAGAAGAAGCGAAGAAGACGACGCGGCCCGCGTGAGGTAGGTCTCCTTCTCCACGACCGTGCAGCGCAGCAAAGGCGGCCGTGGTGGTCGCTTACGACTCTGTTGGCTCTTCTTGCTGGCCGCCGTGGACTTGCCCTCGCCCTCGTTCCCTGTATCGCCGGTGTGGACCTCCACCTCGGCGCCAGCCTCCTCCAGCACCAACCTCCAGTATTTCTGAATCACAGGCACACATTGTTGGTATTCAATTTGCCTTGTGTGTCGTGTCGTGTCGTGCCGTACCATGAATTGGCGCGAGCCAAGTATTTTGATGGACACACCAGCAAAGACCGCCATGGGCCAACTCTCGTGGCTGTGAACGCACAACGCACAACGCACGCACATTGATGAGCCGCGCCACCACCCATGGCCCTAAGACGAAGCAAAGAGTGTACGTACTGGAAGATCCGCTTTTCATCGACCAGGGACACGCCCGCGGGCAGAAGGTAGGGGCGGTAGGGCAGCGGACAGCCCTGCTCGGCCGAATGCAGGAGCCACCGATAGTGGATCGTCGGAATACCCTGCTCGGTGCGTGTGCGTGCGGCGGGTGTCGTGAGCACAAAGACGAAGAGGTGTGGATCGTGAAGGGTGGTGGCGGGTACCGCGGCGAGGGCCATGAGGTACTTGAGCGTGCGGTGGTGCTTGTCCGAGATGAGGATCACCGACGGCAGGTCGCCCCACGCGCTTCGCCACACGAATCCGCGACTGCTGACCAGCTGCTGATCCTGCTGGCGGAGGTGGGCCATCCGGTTGATCACCGTGCCGCCCAGGTCTTCGATGAGCTCCTTCACCTCCGCCTCTGCATTCCACACATTGCGTTTTTTTTAAAATCAAAATAATCTCATAATATAATCAATAATAATAATAATAAATAAAAGAAATAATTGCTTTACCTTGCATGACGCGTGGTGGGAGCCGGGCGGGGGAGGTGGCGACCGAGGTAGATGCGTTGACGTGGGGCTTTTCCTCGTTGAGCCCGGTGAGAATGAAGTGGAGGCCGGCCAGCATGGGCTTCGCCTGCTCGTCGGTCTCCCTCGGCCTCTTAGCCCTCTGTGGGCGCAACTAGCGACCGACACACACGACACTCGCGTCAGTCCTGATCTCGCGGTTGAGCGATGAGCAACGCGTACCGTGTGCGCAAAAGGATCCTCGCTCAGCTCCTGCGATTGACGGGCGGCGAGCGCCAAGGGCGCCGCCGGCGTTTGGCCGCCCTTCGGCCGCTCGCCCGTGCCCGTGCCCGTGCCCGTCTCCTTGGACCCCGTGGTCTGCCCCTTCTTGGTCGACTTCTTGGCCGTCTTCGGTGTCTTTGGCGTCGTAATCGTTGGCATTGTTGTGGTCGCAGCCTTGGCCGTGATTGTCGGCTGTTTCACGATCACCACCGGACCTCGGTCTGCCGCCTCTGCGTAGTGTGTGATTACATACATACCGCGGTCAGTCGCTCTGGAGCGTTGCCAGATCGGCTGGGAGGCGTGTGGACTGGTCAGTGGGTGGCCTAGGAAGGTACCTTCGTTGTGGCCTTCGATCTCGGTCAGCGACGACGACGAGGGAAAGGAGGGCAGCGACGGCACCAGCGGCAGGATGGAGGTCGCCACGACTGCTGAAACTCCCTCCCGCTCTGCGCTGCTGCTGGCAGCCTTGATCGTCGACTGTGCCCCGTCTTTCTCGTCTTTTTTCTTCAACTCGCCTTCTCGATCGTGGCCCTCTTCCTCCTCCGCTTCTTTATGTCCGACGTCGATGGCTGGCTTCGCCTCGCGCTTGGCGCCGGAGGAGCTGCCGAGATCTCTGCCGCCGCTTCCGGTCTTCAAGACGCCTGCGCTGCTGCTGGTCCCGTTGGGTCGGGGCGTGGGCAGCATGCTGGGCGAGGAGGCCGGCTTGCCGCGGCACAGCTCCCGGAACTCGGACTTGGAGAGCGGGGCGGTGGCGGTCTTCTGTCGCCGCCGTAGCCAAATCCTGTCTACCGCGCCCTCATCGTCGTCGCCGTCGACGGCGCCGTCACTGAAGAGGTTCCTTCTTGTGGCCTCGACCTTCGGCTTCTCCGTCTCGGCGTCTGCATCGGCCGCTTCTTCATCGTCATCATCTTCATCGTCATCATTGTCATCGTCGTCCTTTGGTGATCGGGTCGTCGTCACTTTGGTCTGCTCCTCCTCTTCGCTGTCGTGGTCGTCATTGTCGTTGTCTTCTCCTTCGCTCACCTGCGGCTGGACGGGCTGCTGATGCGGCGCCCTGCGCCGTGTCTCGTCCCGTCTGGCTCCAGCTGCATGGGCTCCCTCACTCTCAATCACCTCCACCATCTGCCCGTTCTCCTCGACGATGACGCTCACCTTGCGCGACACCGGCGTGGCGGCCCTTCCCTTCCCTGCAGCCGGGGCGCTCACGACCCGTCGCTGCCCTCTCACCAACCTGCGCCGCACCGCGTTGTGGATCGTCTCCCCGCTCGAGGGCGCGCGCTCTTCGTCCTCCTCCTCCTCCTCCTCGCGGTCGTCTTCGCTTTCTTTCTTCGCCACCGGCTGCTCATCGTCCTCATCGTCATCTTCGTCGTCGTCATCGTCGGATGGCCCCAGCACGCGGTCCATCTCCGAACGCGATATGGGCCGTATGGGCTGAGCATAGCCCGCGGGACAGATCAGCAAGAGAAAGGCCTCACGACGAACGATGGGAGTAAGTGTGCGTACCGACTCATTGGCGGTGGTGGCCAGCGGCCGCGCGCGGGCCGGAAAGGGCTGCGACGCGGGGAAGAACGAGGAGGGCGGCGAGCCCGGCGTTGGCGAGCTTTCCATGCGGACGCGCCCCGTGGGCACGATCACCGGTGAGAAGGAGTGCGCTGTCGGCGACGATGGCAGCAAGTCATCATCATCGTCCTTCGTCGCCTTTTCCTTGTTCTTGTTCTGTCGCCCGCCGTGGCGTTTGCCTGCTGACTGGCTCAACGTCGTTGTGTTCTTCTTCTTCTTCATTGTGTCGTCGTCGACGCGTTGCGCGCAGCTGACCTCGCGAACGAACTCGCACCCGGGCGTGTTATCCGCAGCACCATCATCGCGGCGTGGAGGGAGCCTCTCCTTCTTCTGCTTGGCGCTGCTGGCACCGCCGTCATCGGCCGCGGCCGCCGTGGTCCCCGCAGCTTCGCCCAGCTGCCCTATGTCCTCGGCCGCGAGATACCACCACCTGTGTGTGTACACGACGATGGCAATGGCGATGAATACATCTACTGCTCCATGGTGAAGGAGAAGGTCTGGAATGTCGTACGTATCAGAGTCCCAGGCGGCGCCAGGAGGACTGAGCGCGCGAACAGCCTTGTCCTGCGCTTCCTCTTCGGCCTGCGACAAGATGAGCTCGCCGTCGTCGTCCAGGCAGACCGGCGGGAAGGGCGAGTAGGAGCCATCGACATCCTCCAGCGACGGCTTGCCCGAGGCGGGCTTGTGATCGTCGAGATCGCTACCGCCACGGGCCTCATCTTCGCCCTCTGATTCGATGCTCTGTGCCAGAAGCTTCTGCGTGTTGGCCATTCGCTCTGCCTCTTTCATCTTCTTCACAGAGCTCAACGACAGCTTGCGTCGTTTGTTGACATCGCTCAGGTACTGGCCCCGCAGATTGGAGGGCAGATGGAAGGGTGGATCGCGACTGATTCCAGTTCCACCTGGACTGCCGCTCGATTTGATGGTGTTGCTGCTGCCCGACCAGCCCCCAGAGGCCCTTCCCCCATCTTCACGGCCAGCTGCACCTCGGCCCTGGCTCCACATCTCTAAAATGATTCTTGCGAAGTAAGTTGTTTGTTTGTCGTTTGGGCCGTTCGCGCCAAAATATCAGTCTGCCGAATTTCCCGCTGGGCACATTCCTGAGCTGCCGGTGTGTGCTTGCTGCGGCTTGCCCTTCAAAGTGCTGCCCTGGTGCAACCAGCACTGGCCCCAGACCATTGGCTGGAGAAGCGCAATGCACGGTCAGAAGCAACTTGTGCCGCTCTATGTGTGGCCAGAATCGGCGCCTTGGCACTCGCCGAGTTGGCGACCTGCAGGGCGCGACCGCCATCGGCCCGCCACCGCCATCCCGCGACACTCTGGAACCTTTCGTCGGTGGCGTTGGATCGCGTGCGGCCAAACATCCGCAACACGGCGGACAAACCCGAGCTCTAGCCCAACCGAATTTCAGAAAAACTGTAGGTGTGTTTCATTCCACAACTCCGCAAACCCCGACTACCTAATTTATTCCGGAATTAACCGGACATTACGCTTCTCTTTCTTTGTTGGGGGTTTCGTTCTTTGGTTGGTAAACGAGAGAGGCAGACTCTTGCGACGCCGCTTGGCCCTCTTCCCTCTCTTCATCTTCTTCTTCCTCGTCGGCGTGACTCCGAAGAGCTGGCTTCGTTCTTTTGCACTTCCCTTCCTCTCGCTTCGTTCTTTTTCTGCTAAGCCCGACGCCTGGCCAGGTTTGAAATCATCTTGTTCGGCGAAGAGAGAGAGGCGAGCGATAGCGCAGAGATTGAAGCGAGCGAGAGGAACCCCGAACGAGGGCAGCTGCACCCATCCCGAGGCCCTTAAGAATCAGGCGCGCACGGGTTCTACGGACGACGCTCGCTCGACGTGAAACAAGCAAGAGCAACGGCGAAAGAGGAAGGAAACATTTTCCACATCACGACATCACTCGGAGGAAGAGGATCGCCTATACATATCTCCCACGATTCTCTTCCACTCTCCATCTCCCTCATCTATCTTTCATTTTGTTTATACTTTTCCCCCTTCTTTCGATTAATCACGCTACTCGATTTTGAGAGGCCTCGTTCGACTTCGCAATGGCCGATACCAAGGTGGAATTGATAATGCTGGCCCAACACAACGAGAACGACGATCTCGATGTGGTTGTGGAGAGGGCGAACAACAACGAGCTGAAGCTCTCGACCACAGAACTGGCCAACGCGGGTGCCCAGGGCATCGCAACGCAAGAATCTGGTTCCTACTCAATTTGTGGCGAGGTACCATCCATCCTCCTTTCCTTGTTCGCGTTGAATAATTCAACAATTCAATCGATTCGTATCTTAGGAGGCATTTTTTTCGAATTTAAATCCATTTCCATCCGACCAATCATCCTTGCAATCAGTCATGAGTTCCGCGTTTGCGCCAGAGCTCTTTGCAACACTTCTGAAAAAACGATCTAGGCTCGCTCGTTCCAAATCGATTGGACCACGCGTCCTGCCCATCTTAGACCATCTCCCCAAAAGGGCCAACGCGAGTTCCATCCTCCAAATATTTAATATTTTGATTTTTAATTTATTTAAAAAAGTATTTATTTCTTCGATCCACACTGCACGGACACCGGACTGACTCGCCCGCTTTTCCGCCCGGCTGCTTGCCCGTGCGTGCAGAAGGATCGACGCAAGACTTCGGCCCGCGGACGTCGTGGCGACTACTTCGTCTACCCGAACCACCAAGAAGCTGGATCAGGCAGCAACGGCGCCACCTCGCCGCGCACCCGCGCCGCCGTGTCGCCCTCCGCGTCGTACCACCCGCAGCACTTGGTACGCGCCCTCCCTTGCGTGACACCCAATCCGCGCCATGCTCAGTTCGGAAAGGCGCGAAGAAGTCTCGGCTCAGAGAGAGTGGAAATGGAAGGTGTTACGGTCACTCTATTTTAGCGCGCGACTCTCTATGTTGGGAGAAGCATCAGTTACAGCCATGTTCCTGCTGATGGTGTGCTTCACCACGCGTTCGCGCTCACTCTCTTCTCTCTTTCTCGAACACTCGCGCAGAGCCCTCGGCTGAGCGTGTCTGTCAACGACAACGGCGAAGCACGACAGCTCGCAAGCGGCGGGTCTGGCTTCCAGAAGGGCGAGACGCGCGACCACAAGCAACGCACTCCCGGCGTCGGCTGCCACATGGCGACACAGCGAGCTTCGGGGGTGCACTTTGGTGGTGTGGCCACGCAGAGCAGCTGCGATCAGCCCGGTACCACCTCAACAAGCCCTAAAATGGAGATGTTCTTCCCGAACGCAGCTCACCGCCCCGTCTATGGTTACGCACGGGAACAGGCGACACGCGCGGAGGTCTCGAGGTGGGCGAACATCGATTGCGTTCGTCTTCTCTCCCCGCCGCCGCCACCGCCGCCTCCTCAACCCGCGATCTCGCGCCGACGGGAGCTCCCGGTACCGCCGCCGCTCACGGAAGCAGGTCGTCTGCCGGTGGTACGCGCAGCCCCCCGCCCCCACGCCATAATCCACGTGCGCGATCTCGCTGTCTTTTTTGTCCCCTCTTCGTTTCCGTTCACTCTCTCTCTCTCTCACCACGCAATCCCAAATCGACCCTTGCCCAAGTCTCAAAGCGCACACCACACACTCGAGGAAGCTGCGCTATTGATTCAAACGACCTTTTTTTAATAGTTATTTTGTAATGAATTGTTTTTTTCAAGTTTGCTCGTTCGCTTGCTTTGCGCGCGCGCCTTCTGTTCTCTGTTCTCTGTTTCGCGGGCTGGCTGGAGTGAGGATTGCGCACTCGAGTTCATCTTCTTGCCCCCCCTCTCGTACCAGTTCACTCCTTTTTGATTATTTAAATTTTTGTTTCCTAAATTGTCTTTCGCGTTTCGTTTTTGTGAAGTTCACAACACGACACATGACACGGCACACGTGACGCGACACTGAGTTCACAACACTACGATAACGTTCTTCGCTCACCCCATTCCTCATTTATCCACAGCCTCGGGCATGGCCTACTTCAGCCCCCCGGTACAAGTGCGCTCCTCTAACGGTGCGTGATCCCCTCCTACTTTTTTTGTTTTATTTATTGATTCGAGAGATAAATAGCCAAAAATAATTGTATTGGTAATGTACTTTTGTATTTCTTTTTTAAAAAACAAAAATAATAGCAATAATGAAAGAATCGCTAAAAGCCGAAAATAAAGCGAATATTGCTAATATTCCTATTGTTGCAAACAGAGCTCCGCACTCGATCGCGGCGCTCGCGGAGCGGCGAGTACACCACTTCGCGGGTCGTGCCCGTGACGCCTCCGTCCCCCCTCACGGCGCCGGCCCCGGCGAACGGGAGCAAGGCGTGGGGATGTGACCAGCACGGGAACTGCGAACCGGGAGCGCCCCTCTTCCCGTCCTTCTTCACCATCGAGAAAATGGAGACCCTCCTTTCTCTCGTACGCCCTCTCTTCCGTGTCGCGCGTGCCGTGCCGCGTGTGTCGTGTGTGTCGTGTGTGTCGTGTCGTGTGTCGTGTCGTGTCGTGTCGCGTGTTGCTGACGCGACGAATAAATGCAGTCGGGGATCAAGTTCATCACGGCGGAGCTGCACACGGCTACGATCGAGCGAACGAAGAAGAGCGGGAGCGAGAGCGAGGGGGACGCCAACGACGTGGGCGACACCGCCTGGGGGTCGCCCGACGACGTGCCCGACGTGCCTCAACGGCCCCAGCAGCAGCAGCAGCAGCTCGACAAGGGCAACCACAGCGGCAGCGGCGGCCGAGAACTGCCGCGCGAGCGTAAGCGGCTGCAGAAGGAGGAGGAGGTGTTCCGGCTGTTCCTCCACTTCGGCAGCTACTCGGTCCCGTCGCTCTCCGGGGAGCACGGCCGGCCGCGGGCCAACACCACCGGCGGGCACGCCAGCGGGGCGCCGCCGGCCGTGTTCGACGACCGACGCGAGTGCCGCTTTTTCAACAAACGCGAACGCGCCGAGGTGCGTGCGTGCGGTGTGTGCGGTGTGCGATGTGGATGATGTGCTGACGTCACGTGGTCCGCAGAAATTCTTTGCGCACCTGGTGCAGGAGCTGACGAAGGCCAACTACAAGAAGGTCTTCATCCCGCCCTCGCCGCTGATGGGCTCCTACGAGGCGCAGCTGCAGCTGTCGCGCGGCGGCGAGCTCTTCAAGCTGGCCGAGCACTGCGCGCTGCCCCACACCTCGCTCTCGCCCGCCCACCAGGCCAAGATCGCCAAGGAGATTCTTCACATTCTCAAGAACTCGCCGCCCACCTCGCCCATCTCCAAGACCATCCAGAGCAAGTCCGTCGTGCGCTACCTCCTCAAGAACGCCTTCTACAACCTCTTCCCCTCCTACCCCTCTCCTTCATCATCATCGTCGTCGTCGTCTTCCTCGTCTTCTTCTTCCTCTTCTTCTTCTTCGTCGTCGTCGTCGTCGTCATCGTCTTCTTCGCCGATGTCGCCGTCATCGTCGCCGGTGACGTCGTCGGAGGAAGTTGGGACTCGACAGCCGAAGGCGGCCGCGGCCGCGGCGGCGCCACCGCCCTCGCCCTCGCTGTCGTCGCTGCGTCGCGTGGGCCGGATCGTCAACGGGTCCTCGCCCTCGTTTTCGCCCTCCGTCCAGAGCTGGCGCGCACGGGGCGAGGCCTCTTCGTCGTCGTCTTCGTCTTCGCTTTCCTCGTCGCCGTCGGATTCGTCGGCCAGCGCCGAACGCGAAGCCAAGGAAAAGAACGAAAGCGAGCGAAAGAACGAAGCGCGAGAGCGCAAAGAGAAGGAGCAGCAGCAGCAGCGAAGCCAACAGACACAGACACAGCCGCAGCCGCGGGAGAAGCGAGAGCGGTCGCTGATCGAGCGGTGGCGCAAGACCATCTTCCGAATCATGGACATCATCCGCGAGAAGCACGAGGAGGGCTACTACGCCGACGACCAGGACTTCAACAACGCCCACTTCATCAAGGAGCTCACCCAGTCCGACCTCTCCCACTGCTACCTCTACTGCCTCCTCAAGCCCTTCATCTCCTCCCAGTACCACTCGCCCACCGGTGCGTTTGGGTTCGAGCGGCTGAGTTCGGTGGAGTTTGTGCAGCAGCTGGTGCGGCTCAACAACCCGCTGCTCGACCAGTTCATCACCTTCAACTTCTACGCCGCCGTCAGCCCGAGCGCCGGCGCCAAGCCGGCGTCGACGCCCTCCAACCTGCTCTACTTCTGCATGGACTCGCTGTTCCGGTTCCCGCGCAACAACATCCTGCACAACCTGGTCCACGACACGGTGGCGGCCATCTTCGGCCGCGACGAGAAGCGCAAGCGCGACCGCAAGGCCAGCGGGCCGTCGAGCCGCAGCAGCGCGACCGCCGGCGGCAGCGGCAGCTACGCCATCTACGGCAGCAGCGGCAACCACCGCATCCGCGGGAGCTACGCCGGCAACAGCCCCGGCGCCGGCGGCTTCCAGGGCAAGCTCAACCGCAAGCTGGGCAAGTACAAGCGCGTGGCCGAGCCCTACGGCGGCGGCGGCGGTCAGTACGGCTACGATGATGAGAGCAACGAGATGGACATCGAGGTGACGGCCCAGCTGTGCCCCGAGGAGGCGATCGAGGACGAGCAGGAGCTCAAGGCCCGCCGCGAGCTGATGGCCCGCAAGTGGGCCAAGGAGTCCATGAAGCTCCGACGCGTGGCCCTCGTCGAGTGCGGACTGCTCGAGAAGCTCGTCGCCTACTTCCACGCCCTGCGGGCCGAGAAGGACGCGCGGCGTCGGCAGCAGCTGCAGCGGGAGGAGGCCGCGGCTGCCGCTGCCGCCAAAGAGGCCGCGGTCGACAGCGACGGCGATCTCACCCTCAACTCGGCCGAGAGCGACACCATCAAGGCCGAGATCGAGGAAGTCGAGGAGCTCGAGGAGATCGAAGAAGTCGAAGAGGGCAACGACACCGAGTCCCCTTCCACTTCGACGTCATCGTCACCATCCTCATCCTCACCACCACCGTCGTCGTCTTCGACGTCGTCGGCGTCTTCATCGTCGGCGGAGGGGATGAAGCGAATTCTGGCCGGGGCGGCGTGGGCCGGCGAGGAGAACCTGGGGCCGGTGGTGAAGATCGTGAATCGGATGCTGCGCGGGCGCAACAACCAGTACCTCACCTGCTCGACGCACCTGCTCACGGGCGTGCTGGGCGTGGACGAGGCGCTGGCCCGGGCCTGGTTCGAGGTGGTCCACGCCGACCTGCGCGAGATCAACGCCCTCGACAACAGCCGCCCGTTCGAGAAGCCGCACGTCAGCTTCTCGTCGCCGCTCAAGAACTCGTTTGACAGCTACCACCTCAACCTCCTCAAGTTCCACCGACGGTGATGGGTGGTGGGTGCCCTCTGATTTTTCATACTATTTTTTGCCCTTATTTTTCAAAGTGAAACATGAAAAACAAGACCTCTCATCTTCTCCACCCTTGCTTGAGATGGCCAACACCCAACTCCGCAAGTGAATTTTGTATCACTGCCAAAGGGGCCAAATATTCTGCTGTTAAACCACTCCAAACCTGCGGCCACATCAAATGTGAGTCACAGTCATTGAGGGAGTGAAAGAGTGAGGCCAGAAAAATGAAATTGTGTGCTGATGGAAAAATGAATTTTATTCCACTCCATCAAACTTTGAACAGATAATGCTAAAAATTGCCTTGCTATGATTTGAGAATTTAAAATGACAGAGCCAGGAAA
>CDFJ01177688.1:0-11128 GCA_000826505.1 Acanthamoeba pearcei
AATAGACTTTAGTCATTTGAAATTGTGGTTGCCAGAATGACTGGACCTCTCATCTTAAATGAGTGCAAGTTTGAGGTTGTTGCACCATCTTCTGATCTGCAGTTGTTCACCCACAAGGGTGATGTTTCCTGAGTTGATCAGCTTCTCCATGAGCTCAATGTTCATGAGGAGTACATGCCAGCACCTGGGTGACGTGTAAATGATGCAGAAGCTGTTGGGGTTGAGTTCAATGTTGTACTTGTGTTCCACTATTTTATTTTATTTTATTTTTTGGAAGGTCAAACAAAGAAAAGGGACGGAAAACAAATTTGTGCAATGGAAGCGAGTGACGTCGAGAGCCGGCTGCTTGAATCGGCCCTGCCTCGGGAGCTGGTGCTGGGCGAACCCTTTCTACTTCTTCACATCCTTTCCTTCCTGCCCGCTGCTGACTTGGGCCGAGCTACTCTGGTCTGCCGCCACTTCTACGCAGTCGGCGCACAAGATGGCGATTACTTGTGGCGCAATCTGCTTGCCCAAGACCGTAAGCTTGAGGATTGGCGCGATGTGCGGCGCAAGGAGACCGCTCGAGCATACGTCACCAACGATCGGCTATTTGTCAGGGCCTGGCAGAGTGGAGATCTGCAAGTGGTGACGCTGTCTGGCCACAAGGTGCGCCTTCTGTTCGCGCCCTGCGTGGCGCAAATGCACATCTTCTGCAGAATCAAGTTTTGCTCAATCGAATGCGCGCACCAGATTTGCAAGCTTGAGAGTTGCGGGCCGTTCCTCATTGGGTTCAAGATGGTGGAGCGCACTTCTCCTGAGATCATGGTGTGGGACTTCTTTCGGGAGCGCCAAGGTCCAGTGGCGCCCTTGGGCCTGCCTGGCGGCAGCCGCCTGCAGTTCGTCGGCTCCCCGGTGCCGCTGCACATCATCCCTTCGCTCAACCCTCCCGTCCACCTCCGAGTTGAAAGGTATCTTCATCCCACCTTGCTGGCCTGATTGCGTGTCCTCGCACTCATCTTCCTGTCGCTAGAAAGAGGAGAAGGGACGACATGGAAGCCGATGACGTCGAGACGGAGGTTCAGCACTTGGTGGTGGGCACTTTCCACACCAACCTCTACCACTCGCTCCGAAACGACTGGCCCACCACGCCCGTCGCTCTTACCCGCAGCGATGGTGACCACCCATGCCCCTTCCTTGGTCCCTTCACAAACCGCCGATAGCTAACCGCCGATATTTGCACAGCGTCGTACCAGCCGTATGAAGGAGAGGAAGACCAGCACATCGTGGAGCCGTATCCGCTAGAGACCAACAAGGTTGTGCTTAACAACTGCCAATTTACCGAGTTCCCCGCGGGTAATGCTACCCCAAGCCGAACGGCCAGTTCAATTCCACCCGATGTCTCATCTCTTGATCTGTGTTCCCCATGTGCGCACAGAGCTTGTGGCTACCCTTCCTCGCCACAGCAAATGGACGTCAAAGCCCGTCTTGCACCACCTTGACCTCAGGTAGCCACCCGCCTTGCTTTCAGCGTGCCCAGTCGATCCGCTGATCTGCCCCTTTAGGTTCAACAAAATCACTGCGATCCCGGACTCGGTGTTTCAACGGCTGTCGAACATCCGCGTTTTGATTCTGTCGAACAATCGCTTCGCGTCCTATCCTACTGCAATCACTCACCTCAAGGGTGTATGTGCTCCTCTCTCTACCCGGCGGCGTCACTTGCTTAAGTCACCGCCCTCTGATAGCACTTCGCTTCGGGGGTCTAATTGTCTCTCTCACGCTCCAGACGCTCGAGTTTTTGGATATTGGCGACAACAACATCCCGATGATTCCTCCGGTCATCGCCGAGCTTACCAACCTGACCTTCTTGCGGCTCTCCAAGAACCCCATCAACGACTCCCCTTTGCCCGATCAACTTGGTACAACGATCAGCCGGCTCGCCTCTAGAGTACACTTTATCCTTGCTCCTCACCTTTCATGTCCGCAGGTTTGCTGACAAAGCTCCGGAACCTGCGGTTGTACAAAACGGGCATCTGCGAAGTGCCGCCGTGTGTGACGCGCTTGGTCAACCTGGTACATCACTCCCAACTCCCCGTCTCTGCTGGCCAGCCTAACAGTTTGGGCGGGGATGCCCGCGAGCAGATGGAACTCGACTTTGGCGAATGCAATCTGCGGAAGCTGCCCGAAGGTATCACCGCGCTGACGAAGCTGAAGATCCTGCGACTCGACAATAACAAGCTCAATCACCTGCCGGAGCACCTGTTCGACGCGTTGGACCTTACCGAGCTCACAAGCGCCGACAACCTCGGTATCAGCACCGCTGGCGTCGAAGAGAGAATGGTAACGACCCTCTTCAAAGCGCTTGGTCTTGAAGACGTAGCTTGGGTTTGATTTAGTTGCTGACTCGCCACCCTTACCTATGGGCCACGCACAGCGCGACGCTGTGAAGCGGCACTCCGAGGAGCGGGTTGATAGAGAAATCAAAGGCGAGTTCGACTATAGCGACGAGAGTAACTACTACCAAGGCATCCGCGTGTACGACCTTGCTACCGGAGCCGCCTTGCGCACGTTTGGACGTCGCGGAGACTATTTGTACCACGTCACGCGACAGCTCCCCTGCTACGTCACACCCACATCCGCCAACGCAGGATCGCCGTCCCTTCCTGCGGCACAACTGGTCTTCAATCGGAGCTCATCCTCTACGTCCCTGGCGTCAAGCGGCGACGGAGGCCAGCGCCCTTCGGCCCTTCTAGCGACGACGGGCTCGATCGAAGGCGGCGCCACGTTCTGGGACGCGCTGCAGGGTCGGGCCTTGCACATGTTCACCCCGCACACTCCACCAGAGTCGGATACAGACGAGGAGCCACAGCTGCAGAGCCACTCGCCCAAGATTCCTCCGCTGATTCTCACCTTCAACATCGACGAGCTGCTCATCCTCTACGAGTACGTTACTGTCACACACGACACGACACGACACAACGCAGCGCAGCGCAGCGGTGTTCTGATTTTCATGTACGCACACGCGGAGTGCAGCCAAACAACCTTTTCTGTGTACAACCTGGCGACAAGCGCCATGCTGCACGAAAGAGTCTGTGTTGTAGAGACACCTGCGGATACCGAACAGACGAGCACCACCGTCAGGCAGCTCATCAAGACCATGCGAGCCCTGGACGGCGTCATCTTTGCTCATCTCAAAAACCCCAATCGGTTCAGCCTCCTCTCCTTCGCTGCCTGCGTGATGTGGTGCTTACCAGCCTTCGCGATCGCTTCAGGTATGCTCTATATGACCCGCGAACGGCGAAGCTACTTCTGCAGCTGCGAGATGACTGCCCCGCGCGCCATTGGATCCCTATCAAAAACAAAGACGGTACTCGGCAGCAGTGTGGCGAATGCGCAATTACCTTTAAATGGTGGGTGGCTCAAACATTGCCATGTATTCCTACAACCACATTCTCAGTGCCTAAGGGTCGTGTGGTGCTGCGGTCGCGCTCGAATGTTGAGATGTGGGACCTGTTCGACACCGCTGCCGGTGGGCGAAAGGTACTCTCTTACGAGGGCCACCGCGACGTCGTCTACTGCCTCGTTCAGACCGGTGACCTGGTACAACTGTTCTTCCTCCCTCCCTCTATCTTGTCCCCGTGCCCGGTGCCTGGCTCTAACTCTGTGGCTTGGTCAGTTGTTCTCGGGTGGTTCGGATGGAGTGCGCGTGTGGAACTTGCACACGGGCGAGTGTCTGCGAATCCTTCTTGAGCTCATTCCTCATCACGTATGGTCTCCTTCTTCTGGTTCCACCGTCTTCTCTTGTCTTGTCTTCGCTGTCTAACGCGTATGAGTGCCTTCGGGGGGGGACAGGTGGTGGACATGTGTGTGTTGAACCACACCCTCTTCGTCGTGGACTCTACGGGGTTTCTTCGTGCCTACGTGCCGTCGCACCTCATCGAGGAGACAAACACGCTCACAGAGGAACCCGAGCCAAGCGAAGCTGAGGAAGAGAGTATGAGCATGCGCGAACTCGGACCGGCCTTGGATGAGTGCGTGTGGGAGCGCTACTTGCAAACCGACCAGGAGGAGGGTCCCAGCAAGGAGCTCGCATCGCTGAGCGCCAGATTGGGAGTGCGTTTGGCCATCTTCGCTGCCTCACTGCCGGTTTGTTTAGTGCTTGCCATGAATACGACTAATAGGGCAAATTTTCTCCCTCATGGCCAGCTCACGGACAAGCACCACTCGAGCATGATCACCACGAAGACGGAAATCACGTGCACCACGTGCGAGCCATTCCTCAACGAGACCATGAAGCGCCGAAAGGAGGAAATCGCCGGGTCCGTTCCTTTTGTTGCTCCCTCCTGCCCCACAAACGCGATTTTGTTGGCTCACATGGCAGCATTCGTTACACTGGCGCAGGACCTCTTCGGCCTTGAGCTTGTTCGGTCCGACGGGGAGCGAAGTGTGTGCCTGGTGCGCCTCGCACTGTCACAGGTATGCGCTCCCCCCGGCTGTTTTTGTTTCACCACCCCGTCCTGCCTTCTGACGTCCTTTTCCTTTCACGTCATGCAGAGGCCATCCACTGTCGTACAACCGACACGCAATGGCCGGAGCCGTGTTGTTTTCCTTCCTCTCGACCACTGCCGTTTCCTCTCGACACTGCACCTGCGGCGTATGTGGCCACGCTTCTCGGTACGTGCTGATTGCACAGCTGCTGTAAAGTGCTCAGCGTTGACAACCGTTCATTGTTGGTGTTGTAGGGCCTTGGAGCAGTCCTCGATCCTCTCCATTGAGGGAGACAAATGCTCGTATGAAGTGGTATTGTCACCCGCCTGTGTGTCGTGCGGCTAGCTATGTGAGGTTGATGGCGCATGTGCTAACTCGGCGATGACTGGCAGGTGGGAGAGGGCCGGAGCGTGTGGCAGCGTCATGTCTACTGCCAGACGTGCGCAAACTTTGATGAGGCGAACGATCCCATTTGCATGGCGTGCGCTCGCCGCTGCCACGCCGGGCACGCGCTCGTGGCGGCCAGCGCCGCTGATGACGTGACTTGTCAGTGCGGTGTCAAGCACCACAAATGCCGGTACCGCCTTGCTGTGGATGCGCACTATGAAGAAACTCGCCGTGGCGCTAACATCACCACGCCAGGTCGCATGAGGAGATGGCACGACGAAACGAGGAAAAGCGCCAATTCCTGGAGGACCTGCTTAGGCTAAGCGCGCGGGTAGAGCCCCCAAGTGTGCAATGGTGCACTTGGTTCAATTTTTCGTTTCGATTAACGACAACACACACATGTCATCGCGGCAGGCGCTCATTGGTGAGCGCGTGCCACTGTGGTCGAGACAGTACTTCCGCCTCACCAGGGAGGAATACCTACGCGACCTCGAGCAGCTTGAGAGCGGCGAAGAGGTGCGCTCTTCTATCTGTCTCGCTTAGAACCCGCCTGGCACACGCGTGCGTGGCGTGTTGCGCGGCTTTACTTCTGGAACCAGCATTCATCGTCACGCGGTGCAGAGCGAGGCCGTTTGGCGAGCGAAGCACGCCGCAGAAGAGGACAAGCTGAACAGCAAGGTGTCTCGAATGTTCGCTTGCTTCTTCGCGTCGGGCGAGTTTGGTACGGACAGGGCATCGCTTTCACGCATGGCCCGCCCTACGTAGGCTCACACACGCGCATGCACGCGCGCGCACAGATCCGGAGGTGTTCGACCTCTTGGTCGATTTGGTAGCCGAAGAGAGTGGCGGCGAGGTCACCCTACGACGGCCCACTGGTACGTCTCGCCTCATCGTGCCGATGCCCAGTAGAGAAGGTGGAGGGCTGCACGATGGTGGTAGAGCCAAGAAGGAGTCGGCTCACCGCCTCTCATTCACTTACCCTCCTCCATCACGACAGATGCCGAGCTGGAGGACTTGGCGGGCGCGTTCGGCGAGAGCTCTTGCTACGCCCTGCTGTGCTCGCCGACGTCACGCCCTTTTCCCAGGGAAGGCAAGGGTCTGCTCATCCTCCCCAATCCTCCTCACTTCTACTTCTTCTGAGCCCCATCTGGCGGCCGCTTCGGCATCAAGATCACCAAGACACACGTTGCGGTCGTGGGCCACACGCTTCTTTCCGTGTTTCTTGGCCACAGCGAGCGCCTTGTCGACCAATTTCGGGCTTTGGTTGCTGGTTGGTCCAGGGGTGCCCCAACAACCACGATCTGCGCATTCATTCATCAAGCTTGAACACAACACCACCTCGCGACGTTACACATTTTCACTACAACATGGGAGATGAGGCTGCTGAGAACCTTCGCTTGATGATCGAGTTTGCCAAGAGGGGCCAAATTCCCCAGATCGAGGGCTTCCTCGATGAGCAGGTGCCGATCAATGGAGTCGACCATTTGGGCTGCACAGGTACGGAGCCAAGGGGGTTCATCGTTTGCTTTTCATTCGTTGCTGCCGCTTTGCATGTGGACTCGTCCGCATTATCTGTGCTACACGCCTCAACGTTTCAGCTGTCCATCTAATCTATTTACCCGTTCTACTTCACGTCAGCGCTCCACTGGGCTGCCAGCGGCGGTCACGCTGAGGCCATCGAATTCCTTGCTTCTCGAGGCGCGAACGTCAACGCCGTCGCCAAGGATGGCGATACCCCCCTTCATAAGGTACACATTTCATATTCAATTGGTTGTTGCACATCATCTTTCGTTCTCCATCTCCTACACGCATTGTAAGCGAAGTGGGAGAGCTCGCCACCAGGACAACCCTGACGAACCCTTGTGTGCGGTGACGCTCTTGTGTGCTGCTGCCTGCAGGCCGCGTGGCGCAACCACCCTCAGGCTTGCAGCGCTCTGGTCGCTGCGGGCGCCGACAGGAAGGCTCGCAACGCCGAGGGCAAGCTCGCGTCCGAACTGGCCCGTGACGGCTCGTGCAAGCGCGTCTGCACTCCCCTCCCCGAAGTTGGTGCGTTCATGTTTCTCTCCAGCCTCTGGCAGCACTGTTTGTGTGTTTGTGTGCGCCCGCGGCAAGGTTGCTCACCCACTTCGGTCTTGTACAACAGGCGCCACCACGAACCCACTATTGAGGGCCATGGAGGAAGCCGCCCTCATGTCCGATGATGAGGACGATTAAGCTGTCCCGTCCTCGCTGAGCCTCACCGTGTTATATTTACGGGCAGCGTTCACAAGTGATTCTCTCTCCGTCTCGCTTGTGCTTCACTTCCCAGCTGTAACTTCTTCTCCTCTGCAAACACCCTTTTCCCTCTGGCGCAAGTGTAACTTTAGTCTCCCTCCCTCTTCCCCACCCACCGCCCAAGCGACCACTCAACCCAATAAACCGAACTTGCACGCCACTGCTTCACCTGCAGAAGGCCAGAAGGCAAAGAAAGAAAAAAAGGCCCAAAGAAAAAGGTTGCAATTACCTCTCCTTTGGCTTGTTGCTCTGGCCGCACGGGCAAGGCCAACGAGCCCTTCATTTGCCGCGCCGGGTTAAATCCCGGTTCGACCGCACTTGGCATTGGTGGTTGCCTCAATCTGTGGCCGTCAATTTCCTTTCGCCACCTTAACTCCCGCGCCCAAAAGAAGCCGACGCAGGCAAACACTGTCGAGTGGACCTGGTTGCCCCTTTTCTTGTGTCGAATCGACGAGAAGGACGTGTGCGACGTTCGGCTGATTTATTCTCACTCGCCTTCGCCTCGCTTACTGGATTGATCCCCAATCGGATCCGAGAACACTCGGTCGCCTTCGTGTAATTTATTAGTCCTTTGTATATCCCCCAACTATCGCAAACATGCAGCCTCGCATGGTAAGTGACAACGCACCACCCACTTCAGATCTCTTCGTTTTCCTGCCATTTCTCCCCAAGGGGGGCGGGATGTACGGATGGCTAAGCGAATGATGGTGGTTGTGAAAATAGGGCAAAGCGGCGGTGGAGCAGAGAGGTGTGGACGATCTCGTGCTCATGCCGAAGATCACAGAGCAAGACATCTGTGCCAACTTAGAGAAGCGTTACTTCAACGATCTCATCTACGTACGCTCTTGCACCAACTGTCTTTTCTTCCATCTTCATCAATTGATCGTTCTGACATCAAAACTCTCGGCGACTTCTCTCTCCATTGATTCTCCACGCGCAGACCAACATCGGTCCTGTGCTGATCTCGGTCAACCCTTTCCGAAGGATCGATGCTCTCCTCACCGACGAGTGCCTGCACTCCTACAGAGGGCGCTACCAGCACGAGCAGCCTCCCCACGTGTACGCGCTTGCCGAGGCTGCCTACCGTGGCGTCAAGTCCGAGAACATCAACCAGTGTGTCATCATTTCGTACGTGCATTCCCCATTCTTCCATCTAGGTGCCAAGGAGCGGGAAGAGGTAACGCTAATTACGTCGATTTAATCGCTGCCCTAATCCTCAGGGGTGAATCTGGAGCTGGCAAGACTGAAGCGTCCAAGCTGGTGATGCAGTATGTTGCCGCCGTGTCTGGCAACTCGGGTGGTGTAGATTTTGTAAAGCATGTTATTTTGGAGGTACGCCCATTCGCTCTACTTGGCATCCTCTCTGCCCCCCCCCCAATAACTGCCGCTACCAAGTCAACGCATGCATCGAGGCTTACCTTTCATCGATGTTCCACAGTCCAACCCTCTTCTCGAAGCCTTCGGTAACGCGAAGACCCTGCGTAACAACAACTCGTCTCGTTTCGGTAAGTACTTCGAGATCCACTTCAACAGGCTCGGCGAGCCCTGCGGTGGTCGTATCACCAACTACCTGCTCGAGAAGGTACCCGTTTCTTCTCATCGACTTCGCCTTCTTCATTATCCTTCGCGTGGCCATCATATACTCACTCGCTCTCTTCTTCGCCTTCCTCTCCCTCCAGTCGCGAGTCACCTTCCAGACCAGGGGCGAGCGTTCGTTCCACATCTTCTACCAGCTCCTCGCCGGTGCCTCCGATGCCGAAGCGCGTACGTTTTGACACGCACGCCAGCTCGCTTCCTCCTCCTCGCCTAACGCATGCCCGTGCGCACCACCTGCAGAGGAGATGCAGCTCTACGCGCCTGAGAACTTCAACTACCTGAGCCAGAGCGCTTGTTACACCGTCGACGGTATCGACGACATCAAGGAGTTCGCCGACACCAGGAACGCCATGAACGTGATGGGCATGACTGCCGAGGAGCAGAAGCAGGTCTTCCACCTCGTGGCTGGTATCCTCCACCTGGGCAACGTCGCCTTCTACGACGGCGGCAAGGGCACAGCTGCCGTGCACGATGAGAACTGTACGCACGCCTTGCTCTCACGCCTCTTTGCCGGTATAGCACTCACCACGTGGTTTCCTCCGGTTGCTGTCTAGACCTCAACCTGGCGGCCAGCTACCTGCGCGTCGAGCCCTTCGCGCTGAAGAACGCCCTTCTGTTCCGCGTGCTTAACACCGGTGGTGCGGGCGCCAAGAAGATGTCGACCTACAACGTGCCCCAGAACGTCGAGCAGGCCGCGTCCGCCAGGGACGCTCTGGCCAAGACCATCTACAGCAGGATGTTCGACTGGATCGTGAGCAAGGTGAACGAAGCCCTCCAGAAGCAGGGCGGCACCGGCGACCACAACAACAACATGATCGGTGTGCTCGACATCTTCGGTTTCGAGATCTTCGAGGTATGTGGTCTGCGCACTTGCTGTCTCTTTTTTTGATCGAAACTAATTTGATGGCCCGAATCGCAACCCTACAGCAAAACGGTTTCGAGCAGTTCTGTATCAACTACGTGAACGAAAAGCTGCAGCAGTACTTCATCGAGTTGACCCTCAAGGCCGAGCAGGAGGAGTACGTGAACGAGGGTATCCAGTGGACCCCCATCAAGTACTTCAACAACAAGGTCGTGTGCGAGCTCATCGAGGGCAAGAGGCCGCCCGGCCTCTTCTCCCTGCTCGACGACATCTGCTTCACCATGCACGCCCAGTCCGATGGCATGGACGGCAAGTTCCTGCAGAAGTGCCAGGGCGGATTCCCCTCCCACCTCCACTTCCGCGGCATGAACAACGCCTTCGCCATCAAGCACTATGCCGGTGAGGTACTGTGACCACTCCACTGCCTCTCGCTTGTTTCGACGACCGCCACCAATGCAGGTTGTTAACTGCCCTTCTCCCCACCTGTAGGTGACGTACGAGGCCGAGGGCTTCTGCGAGAAGAACAAGGACACCCTGTTCGACGATTTGATTGCCGTGATCCAGGAGAGCGAGAACCGATTGCTCGTCTCGTGGTTCCCCGAGGACACCAAGCAGCTGCAGAAGAAGCGCCCCACCACTGCCGGCTTCAAGCTCAAGACCTCGTGCGACGCGCTCATGGACGCCCTCTCGCGGTGCTCGCCGCACTACATCCGTTGCATCAAGCCCAACGACAACAAGGCCTACCACGACTGGGACGCCACCCGTACCAAGCATCAGGTCCAGTACCTCGGTCTCCTCGAGAACGTGCGCGTGCGTCGTGCCGGTTTCGCCTACCGAGCCGAGTTCGACCGCTTCCTCAGAAGGTACTTGGCTCACTCCTTGGATTCTTAATCTATCGCGCGCTCGGCTTGTTGCTGACCTTTGCCTTTCCGCACACAATTCAAGGTACAAGAAGCTGTCGCCCAAGACCTGGGGCATCTGGGGTGAGTGGTCGGGCGCGCCCAAGGATGGTTGCCAGACGCTGCTCAACGACCTTGGCCTCGTACGACCGCCACACATTCCTCCATCGCATTCCTCCTTTGGAGCGCCCCGACTCACCTCCTTTGCTCTTTGACCAACTGGTTCACAGGACACGAGCCAGTGGCAGCTGGGTAAGAGCAAGGTGTTCATCCGCTACCCCGAGACCCTCTTCCATCTCGAAGAGTGCCTGGACAGGAAGGACTACGACTGCACGCTCCGCATCCAGAAGGCCTGGAGGCACTGGAAGTCGCGAAAGCACCAGCTGGAGCAGAGGAAGATGGCCGCCGATCTGCTCAAGGGCAAGAAGGAGCGCCAACGCCACTCGGTGAACCGCAAGTACGAGTTCGACTACATCAACTACGACGCCAACTACCCGCTCCAGGACTGCGTGCGGTCGTCCGGCCGGGACAAGGAGGCCACCGCCTTCACGGACCAGGTGCTCGTCCTCAACAGGCGCGGTAAGCCCGAGAGGAGGGATCTGATCGTCACCAATGAGGCCGTCTACTTCGCCATGCGCAAGAA
>CDFJ01178321.1:0-31073 GCA_000826505.1 Acanthamoeba pearcei
GCAAGAAGCTAAGGCGCGGCCAGCTGCAGGTCTTCCAACAGCGTTGGAGACTTGTATATTTTTGAACAGTAGAATAACTTCATACAATCCTCGAGTCCCTTCCCTTCCCGCCTCGGACGCATCGTGTTTCTTCGAGCCTCTTTTGGTGGGCCGGGATCATCGAGGTTCTTCGCCCAGCGCCTCCCAATTCCATCGACAGTCTGCGTCGGGGCGCAGATCCTCGCGGATCCCGGCCCATCCGTTTTCCCAGTGCAGGCACTGTGCGCACGCGAGAACACCGTTCGTCTATCATCGCACTATGAGTCAAAATGATCCATATGTGTCAAAATGTTCCATATGAGCAAGAGGTCGACAAAACCCTTGCTGTGCACCTCGTGATGGGCAGGTGCTCCCGGATCATCTCGCCCGCCAGCGCGCACCAGACGGTTCCTTCTACGCGCATTGGTACGCTGGCAGTCAAGCACCACCAACAGTTGAACTCACCCCAGGTGAGGCCCCCGCTAAAGGGCGCGGCGATGTAGGTCCCCAAGATGTCCCAGTGGGGAGGCCAGAAGCGGTGAAAAGATGAACTTGTGCAGCGCGTCAGGGTTGGCCTTGTTTCCTTGGAGCCAGAACTTCCCACAGCAGCTCATTGAGAGGCAGCACAGAAAAGTGGTACCAACGTGAATGCGAGTGCAAATGCGAGTGCGAAATCGAAAGTGAGTGCGAATGCGAGTGCGAAAACAAATGCGAATGCGGAGTCGCTAGGGAACGACACGTGGTAGGAAGCGTTCGAGAGACAGGGACAGACTACTTCCCCCTCCGCCAACAACCACCAACCACCAGCACAGAGCTGGACGTGACAGAGACGGAGACAGAGGGAGGTTGTCCCCCACTCCATCTCTTTTCTCTTCAAGGCGCTACTCTTCCCCCATCAGAGCCCGTGGGAATGTGTGCTGCCAGACTACCAGGAGTGCCTTGCCTCCAAGCACAGCCGCATCGATATTGCTCCGTGGAAACTCGTTCTAGGACCGTCCGACGCGCTTGCTGAGCTCAAAGACTTTGTGGACTTCCAGGAGAAGCTTGGCCTGGAGTTTTCGGAAATGGCCGAGGGCTATGCCACCCTGACCTCGTTTTCTGCCGACCACCTTTCTCGGCTTGAGCTCCTTCTTGAAGGCCGGCAGCAGGTCCAGGTCCAGGAACGTCTCCGCGTTGGTGCTCGCCGAGAACTGCTCGTCCAGCATGTACACTTTACTTCTGCAAGTGCATGTTCGGCTTCGCATCCAACGCGCAGAGCACTTCCATGCTGGCTGCGTTGCTGGCCTGTGCCTACAACTCCTTTGAGTCCTTCAAGCTCGCCAGCAGGAACCGAGAGCAGCGTATTCAGTTCTTGCCACCCTGGCCGACCAACACGAGGCGCGAGTCCTGACGAGCAAGCCTCCCTAGCGGTGCGATTCGAATGCACAAGCGGGTGTTCTCGCCATGCGCCTCTACAATACTAAGCGGTCCAAGGGCCGAGTATGCTTCGTCTGCTGCAACGTCAAGTTCCGCGATCACATGCGGTACGACTCCGTTCCATGTCCCACTGCAATGTAGGTCTCTCTATTCTCGCGAACAAATGCTCACGCATTCCTTCAAGGAAGCAGCTGCTGTGGAAGCGTAACGAGAAGCATTGGATCGTAACTCTCGATGAGCTCTTCGGTACGCTGCTGGCACGTCACGGCAGGCAACCCACGCAGCAGACGCCGCTCGAAGAGAAGCTTCGCACGCTCAAAGCGATGGACATCGACCCTTGGGCGGAGCCTATCATCATCGACGAGGGTTAGGTCTTCCCCACCGCTGCCATCGAATATATCAAGGCAGTTCACATTCCAAGAGGCGGTGACGACGACGAAAACGAAGAAGAAGAAGAAAACGAACCAGCGATATCGCCGTCCTTCTTCCGAAGCGAGAGGGCATCCCACTACTCAATCGGATCGAAGCCCATCTCTCGGCTGACTGCCTCAAAGGCGGTACTTCCCCTCCCCGAGAGGAGGCCAGGTCCGGACGACTACAGGGAGGAGCGGCTGCAGGCCAAGGTTGCCTACATAGGAGAGTCTCGGGTGCGTCATCACCTCGCCGTCGCTTGCAGCCAGGAGGAATTGCGCCGGCTTCAGGACACGAAGCTTCTTCACCCTTCGGTGGGCCGACAGATTGCAAGGCACCGCAGAGGAGATATGCTCGAGTGTCCCAAGGCGATGACCAACGGCAAGAGACAGGCGCCCGAATCAAAGTTGAAGACTCGACACCCACAAAAGAAGGAAAGAAGTCCACGACACAGAAGGTGAGGACATTACTTTGGCAGAGCCCGAAGAGGAGGAGAAGGGCCTGCGGGAGGAGCTCAAATTCGGCGAACGTTGGCTCGGGATGCGGAACGGCGACAAATACGATCTCCATCAAGGGATCTGCGCAAGCGAGCCGACCCCCTCTTCAAGACATTACCGCCACGATTCCATCACGTCAACGACCGCGACTCGTGAGAACGCCTCGGGGTGGTTCCCACGATGCGAGCATGTTATAACCGGGTGACCGAACGAACACTAACCCGAAAACTGAGATCTCCGACAGGTCATTTCCGTTGCTTCTTTCTTTCGCTTGCGACTGCTGGGATCTGGATGGTTCTTGGCCTCTGCGTACACGTAGTCGTAGGTCTTGATGGGATCCTCGCTGATGAACGAGAACACGCCGTTCTCTTCGCTAGGGTCGCTACTCGCCCAAACACGCAATCCCTCCTTTCACGGCCAGCATTGTAGGGGACTGCAGTTCCCTGTACTAATCCACCCCTCGTTGACCACCCGGCGGGGCGGCGCCTCTCTTCCGCGTGAGCATCAATCCCAACAAGTACCACCGGCCCTATAATTGGTAACGCTTTTCCAGTTTTTATGGGCTCCCATGAGGGCTTCAACAACCACGACTGTGTAGAAGCGGCGCTTCCACCAACAGTTAGGAGCAGGCCTTGAACGAATTCTTCGCCCCCCCCCAACCCGTGAGCGACTGGAGCCTCGGCATTGGCCATCCTCTATGATTGTGGTCTGACCACTCAACCATACCTCCTCAGCCTGGATCCTGAGGGGCCACCGGCAGGAACTGTTGTGATCGAGGATGCATGGTCTCACCAGAACTCCAGCGACCCTGCCAACATATCAGGCAGGGGTGAGGGTGAAGAATAGGGACAGGAGAGTGTTGACGGCGTGGCGTAGTTGAGGAAGGTGCAGCCCTGGAATGTGGGACGCAGGCCTCATAAAAGCCCTGCTCTCTGATGACTGTGAAGCCTGGCGGCACTGGCCGGGCCTGGACAAAGTGATTGTGATTTAAGAGTAACATGGATGTGGTCCTCCTTGATGAGTCTGGATGGATGGTGGGAAGACCATTGCGGCATCATTTGCTGCATGGGCCGTGTGGTCGTACCGATGGGAGGACTCGGGGGCGCGGAAGACGGGGAGAGCGAATATGAGCGCCGAGCATGGGCGACCTTGGCGCGGTTCCAGATGGCCCTCAGGCTGGCCATGAGCGAGAAGAAGCCGCCCACGAGCCAGATGCTGATGGTCATGAACACTGGATAGAGTTGGAACACGTCCTTTTGGGTGATGTTGATCATGATGTCAGCCGCTCCAATGTCCCGGAATGTTGGCCAATCCCCTACTGTTGCAATGCAGACCCTACAAAACATACTGCAACGACACCAACGGACAGGGTGAAGCCGTAGGAGATGGCCTTGTTGACGATGAGCACCAGTTCGGTGGTGCTATTGCTGTAGTGTGACCCGTGTAGACGTGAGGGTGATGGGCTTGAAGTTGCCGCTGGGCTTCACGACAACGTCCTCGCGGCCAATGCCAATCAGCCTGTCGTCAGATCTATCCAACTAGCCCGTACCAACGTAATGTCCACCATCTCCTTGCATTCCATATCTATATTACGTAATATAGCGATAAGCCTGGTGGACTACAACTGCGTCGGCGGCACACTGTACGGCTTTTCCGCCCGCTGTGAGCAGCTGCTCTTGATTCACATCAATCGAACGCGTCACGTCCACTTCGCTCCGGTGGAGTTCTTCCAATATAACGACACTTTCTGGGAAGTTCTTGGTCGCACGACAAAGAGGATTCCTGGGTAAAGTACTATTTCCAGTCAGATGACTTCAACTTCTGCGAGCAGGTACATAGCGCAGAGTGCCCCATCTCCCTCCCCGCCAGTGCCGTCACGTGTTGCGTGGTCGTGTCCTCGTTGTTGGCCACCAGAATGGCGTGCTGCTGCTGGGGCTGCCTGCTGTCGGGCTCGTCCATATACACAACAAAGGAGAAGGCGCCACGCGCTTGCGGCCCTCGAATATCGTAGTTGGGTCCATACCGAGCGTAATTGTTGGGCTCGGGCGCAAGAAGAGAGCGTCGTGGATCTATGCGCATGATTCTTTCCATGTAGTCCAGGCCAGTCGTCATTTTTTGGCGTAGACCCTGTGAGAAGCAATTCAATATCAGAGCCAGGTCTGGGGCGAGGAGAGGAAGAGCTACTGGGCCATTGTGGCAGAGTCTGGAACTGCTCCACGAAAGAGGGCTGGCAGATCAACTCGAAAACAGGTGAGGAAGCTTCCCTAGGCTGAATCAAAGCCATTTGGATGTGAATGTCTGGGCTGAAACAGAGCTCCATGCTACCACCGCAAAGTGGAGGAAGGCGCGATTTCGCCTGCTTCCTGACACTCTTCGAAAGAGGTGGTGGGAGAGTATTGGCGTTTGCCAGCACCGGCGTGACTCTCACAGCAGAAGGAGCTGTTTGCGTTGTTTGATCCACCGCCATGCGAGGATTGGTAGATGGCATTGGAGGTAGAGTCAGTGAGACTACTGGGCTCGCTGGTTGGGTCACCGCCATGCTGTGAGGGACGCCAGGGAATGTGGGGGTAGGGTCAGCGGGACTTGGATGATTGCCGGGGGTTAGCTGTAGCTACCACAGTTCTAAAACACAGGGAAGGCCATGGCGATGGAGGGCAAGAACAATAAGAATTGATTTGTAGGTGAATAAAGTTGCCCGTGAGAGCCTGGCGCGTTGGGTATTATTTTGGAGTAAGAACAATAACAAGGATCACGATAAGGATGATAACAACCACCCCTCCTCCTCCGGCAGTGCGGAGAAGATGCTTGCGACGACCAGTGCTGGGATCAATCTCACGCTGTTTTGCCAGCTCGGGAGGAATGGTTATGACCACCTTCAAGTTAAGGTTGTCAGCGCATGCTTGGACATAGAGCAAGAACTGAAAAAAGAATGAGAAAGGGAGATGTGTACCTCGTTAGAACCAATTGAGGAAGCCTGCATGTTATGAGGGGAGACCCGAAGTTGCTGAAGTCGAAAGGTTTTGAAGTTTCCCATCGAGATCTGATTGCCGTCGTCGGTGCGCCTGCGCCCCCTGCCGCTGGTGAAGTCGATGAAGAAGTGGATGTTCTGATTGTTTTCGTTGAGGTGCACATCCAGCAGTTTCGACTGAAAGAGTACGAAGAAGGTATACTGGCCAACTTTCCAGCACCAGTATTGTTCGTCTTTGATGCCTCCGTAACCCCACTGCCTCAAGCCTTTGGCAAACTCGATCATAGGGGGCTTCATGTCATGGCCAGGCACGGGGTTCGTCCACCAGGGACGTTCCTCGAGATACTGAAGCTGGACTTCACGCAACTGCTTCGGATCGGTTGACAGTTGGCGGGGCGCAGGAAGAGGGATGTAGAAAGTGTGGGGCGCAGCAAGGTCCTGGACCCACCCTTGCTCGGTGGATTGGTGGTTTCCCATGCGGCTTGCTTGCGGTTGTGTTTTGTTGGACTACGCAGAGAGAGGTTGCCGTTTTGTTTCGGGCTGTACGCACGAACATCGAAGTAATGACTTTTGGGATGCTAGGATGCTTCCTGGTTACAGTTGGTTATTTCCTGTTGCCTTCCACTACCATACCTCGCCTCCGGCCTCGAATCCTCTCGCTCTCGGCCTTCACTTCCAGCTGCTCAAGAGAGCTGGCTCGCTAATATCCTCTCTCGACAAGCTGCACCACACTCTCATGGGCATATTCGAGCTCTCCTTCAGCTGAGGGCGCTCCTGCACTAGTGGCTGTGGCCACATGCAGTGCAACTGCTGGCACTTCGGATCGTGTGCGATACAGTAAGGACGAGGGCATCGTGGGGTACGCAGAACGCCGCGAAGCCCGTGCAGCGCAGACATCGAGTCGAGTCGCGTGCTCACCACCCACTAGCGTGGACCGACTGGCAGCTGTACCGACCAATGCACCCACGGAGCTGCCAGTCACTGCGACGTCGGCTGTGGTCGCCCCGGCGGTCCAGGATGCTCTCCCTGAAAGCCAGCGCCTGTCGTCTTCGATGAGCTCGCTGAGGATGCCACCTACACCCCGATGCCAGATGACGATGAGTCTGTTGGTGACCTGCAGGCCACTAGAATTGCCACGGCACAGCGGGACGACCCCTGGTTGGCTCAAATCATCGTGTACTTGGAGAAATCAACCTTCCCCAATGACACCCTTGCCGCACGGAGAGTAGTCGCCGAGGCGGCACGAATGGAGATGAGCAATGGCCTGCTGTGCAGCTATTGGTGGACGGCGCGGGCAGACCGATGTCAAAATACTAGACTCCAAATAGTGGTACCCCGAGTATTGGTGGACCAGGTACTATGGGCCATGCACGATGATGTACTTGTGGGTCACCTTGGTGAGAAGAGTAAATCACCCAAAAGGACGCCCAGCTGGCATCCTGCAGAGCATTGTCCCTGCATGCCCTTCGAGCGCCTCAGTGTGGATTACATTGGGACACTCCCACCTACGACAGATGGCAATTGATACATTTTGGTCTTTATGGACTACCTTACCAAGTTGCCCGAGGCGTTTGCGGTACCGGAAGCGACCGCTACTGCTACTGCCCGACTGCTCGTAGAACAGATCATTTCACGGCATGGCACACCTGAATGCTTATTGTCCGATCGTGGGAGCCATTTCTTGGGTTGTGTGGTGCATGAAGTCGATAGTGCCCTACAAATCAAGAAGCTCAATACAACAGCATACCATCCACAGACTGACGGGTTAGTCGAGCGCTTTTAATGATGTTGCAGACCATATTTGAGTATAACAAATAGTTAAAAGAATACCAGTATTGTCAGTCTTTCTTTTGCTTCCTCGTCTGTGTAGGCTACCATTCATCGGGCACTCGATCGATGAGTTACTCATCCTCCTCTTCGTCCTCCTCACCGGAGCTGGTGTCGTCATCGTCACTGTCCTTGAACACTTCCGGCGCAGCGCCGAACAGGCCAGTTCCAGTGGACGCCACTGGAGCTCCGAAAGGGCTGGTGGCAGCGCTGGTGGCGGCTGGCGTGGAAGAGCCGAAGGAAAAGGGCGCCGGCGAGCTCGCGCCGCCAAAGCTGAACGCGCCGACGTTGGTACGTGCGCCCGCGTCGGGCTTGTTCACGGGCTCGACTGCAGCGCCGAACAGGCCAGTTCCAGTGGATGTCGCTGGAGCCCCGAAAGGGCTGGTGGCAGCGCTGGTGGCGGCTGGCGTGGAAGAGCCGAAGGAAAAGGGCGCCGGCGAGCTCGCGCCGCCAAAGCTGAACGTGCCGAAGTAAGTCCGTGCGCCCGCGTCGGGCTTGTTCACGGGCTCGACTGCGGCGCCGAACAGGCCAGTTCCAGTAGACGCCGCTGGAGCCCCGAAGAGGCTGGTGGCAGCGCTGGTGGCGGCTGGCGTGGAAGAGCCGAAGAGAGAAGGCGAGGACACAGTAGAGCCGACCAAACCGCTCGGAGGGGGAGTAGCAGGCGAAGTCGCGCCGCTGCCAAGGAACGCGCTGGACGCCGGCGCCGATGTTGAGCTCGACGCGCTTCCAGTAGGTGCACTCAATACGTCGGTCGTGGCGCCAAACAGACTTGAACTGGGCGCCGAGACGGTGGCGCCGAACAGGCTAGTTCCACTGGTTGATGTGGCCGGAGCCCCGAAGAGGCTGGGGGCAGCGCTGGTGGCAGGCGTGGAAGAACCGAAGAGAGAAGTAGCTGGCGTTGGCATGTAAGAGCCAAAGAGCGAAGAGCCAACCGAGGCGCCACCGCCAAAAAGCGAACCTAAAGCAGAGAATGAACATCTTGGTGAGGACGCGCTGCGACAACGCGTTGCAACAGTAAGGGAAGTTGACGCCGTACCAGTCGATGCGGGAGCGCCAAAGAGAGAAGCCGACGCGGAAGGGGCGGGTGTGGAGGAGAACGCGCTACCGGCGCCACTTACGGAACTCGCCAGCGCACCGCCGCCGGACAGGGGAACCTGCGTGCCCTTGACTTGGCTCTTGCGTCCCAGCTGGTAGTCCTCACTTCGGAGCTCCTCGAAGGACTTGTCTTTGTACTGTGAGAGCGTGAGCATCCGCGGCCTCGATGGCAGCTGAATGAGTGCAGAGAAGGAGGATCGTGATGCACCTCAGGCATGCCGGAAAGGTTGTGGATGGTGACGCGGCAATTCGTGAGCGTGTCCTTTACGGTAGTGGGTGAGTAGGGGGTGATCGTGGTGCCTTGCACGCCACCACCGGCACCATCCCTCCCTCCTCCTGCAGGTGCGTCGCCAAAGGAGTTCGTGTCTGCAGCCCGTACGGCCGCTGTGAAGAATGACTTAGTGGGGGGCGGGGCAGCTGTAACAACATTTCCACACAATCGTCAGTGTTAGCAAGCGCCCTAGGGCAGGAAAGCGGCGGTAAGGAGAAGCGTGCCGTTACTGGAGATCGGGAACGAGAAGACCGAGGAGCTTGTGGTGGTTGCCGCTGCACCCGTGGTTCCGGAGAAGGAGAACGTATTACCGCGTGCGGGAGTGGCGCCAAGATTGGCGGCAGTGTCGTCGTCGAGCCACTCGGCTAGCACATACTTGGCGTCGGAGTGCTGCTGCTGGGCCGCTTTCTGATACCACTTGATCGCCTCTCGACCGTTGATCTCCACTCCACGCCCGCACTCGTACATCACCCCGAGCCGGTACTGTGCCTCGGCGTGACCCAGTTCGGCGCTCTTCTTGAACCACGTGGCCGCGAGCCCCAAGTCACGCCTCACGCCTAGAGCACCTCCATCGCTCTCGTACGCGAGGCCCAGCATGTACTGGGCCTCTGCGTGCCCATGCTCGGCTGCCTCTAGAAACCACTTCGTGGCCACAGCGTCGTCCTTCGCCAGCCCTCCTCGCCCATTCCGGTACATCAAGGCCAGACGGAACTTGGCGGCTGTATGCCCTTGGTTGGCGGCCTTGGCATACCAGGCAGCAGCCTCTATGTCGCTCTCTGGGCTCCGTGCGTCCTCGCATAAGACTGCGGCGTTGAACTGCGAGTCGGCGTGGCTCAAGGTTGCGGCTTGGCGGAAGCACGCGAGAGCTTGATCGGCATTGCGCGCCGTGCCGCGTCCGTCGCGCCACATGAGCCCGAGGCTGAACTGTGCCTGCACGTGATAAGACGAAGCTTGCTGGTAGCATCTGAACGCCTCGGCTTCGTCTCGTGGCACCCCACGACCCCGATGGTGTAGCCGGCCCAGGAAGAGGTGTCCATCCGAATGGAATGAGCTGGCCGCCCGGTACCGGGCTGCTGCCTGAGCGTAGTCGCGTGCAACACCTCGGCCCTCCTCGTACATTCGCCCCAGTGTCACCTGGGCGGCACAATCGCCGGCAGTGGCGGCCTTGAGGTACCAGCGTGCGGCTTCCTGATCGTCTCGCGCCACTCCGCCGTTTCCCGTGGCGTATATGTGGGCCAGCTTCTTCTGCGCACTGATATCGCCGCGCTCGGCTTGCTTGCGATGGGCAGCGGCCGCCTTGCGGTAGAGCTCCGGCTTTTCGTCAATGTCGGTCGACATGATCGCGCATGAGTGATACTTGTCGCCCAGAGCGGCTAGCGCCAGAGTGTGGCCCTGCTCCGCGGCACTGAGCGTCCACTTGAGCGCCAGGCGGGCCGCCTCTGTCGTCCAACAGAACTGCTGTCCTAACTTGTACTGAGCACCGGCGTGGCCTTGCTCGGCTGCTTTGAGGAACCACTCCTGTGCAGCAGCGGCGTCCGCCTTGACACCCTCTCCTTTCTCGTACAGCTGGCCGAGATGATACTGCGCTTCGGCGTGGCCTTGCTTAGCGGCCTTGGCGTACCACTTGGCCGCCTTCGTCTCGTTCTTCTTCACGCCCTCATCGCCCGTCTCGCGCAGCCGTCCCAGCTCGAATTGTGCCTCGGGATGACCACCATCGGCAGCCTGTCGGTGCCACTTGGCCGCCTTGGCCGTGTCTGCCTCCACGCCGCCCGTGCCCTCTTTGTGCATCTTGGCCAGGTGGTACTGGGCGCCGGCGTGGCCCTGCTCAGCGGCCTTACCAAACCACTTGGCTGCCTGGCTGTCGTCCTTCTCATGACCGTCCTGGCCGAGTGCAAACGCTTGACCGAGGTCGAATTGCGCCGCTGCGTCGCTGGGTCCATCCACCTGTGCACTCCGCCAGTCAGCCTGGCTCCCAAGATGCAACAGATCAGCTGTGGCGAGCGTACCTGTTGGGCGAGGAGATCGGCAACTTCGGCTGCAGTGGGCCGTGCGGCGGGATCTTGGTGCCAGCAGCGCTCCATGAGCGCGACGAGGTCGCGGTCCCACTTGTCTTCGATGGGCAGCCGTTTGCCGGCCTTCACGTGCGACAGCAGCTGCACCTCATTCACAAAGCCTAGGCTGGCGTACGGCAGCTGCGCGCACAACCAAGCAGCCAGGCATCAGGCACCAACGCATCGTAGTTTATCCCGAGAAAGGCAGTACCTGGCCAGAGAGGAGTTCCCACACAATGATGCCCAACCCATAGACATCGACGGTGGTACCGTACTGAGAGCCCGGTTCCATCATCTCTGGCGCCAGCCACTGCCAGGTGCCCACCGTGTGCGTGGCGATGGTCATCGTGCGAGCTGACCATCGCGCATGGCCAAAGTCGGCCAACACAGGCTCACCGTCGCCGTCCAGCTGCAACACCACCACCCACCACCAGGCAATCAGAGCTGCAGCTCCCGCGCGTGCGTACGTGCGTGCATGAAACAGAGCATTTGGTACCAGGATGTTGGGACTCTTGAGGTCGCGATGGATGACCCGATTCTCGTGCAGGTAGGCCAACCCTCGCGCAATCCCCAACGCCAATTGCTTGGCCCGCTCGCTGGAGGGCGGTCCATTGGCACGCAGGTGGCTGTGGAGGTCTCCGCCGGGCATGAACTCGGTCAACACGCACGGAAGCGGCTTTTCGAAGCACATCAGCAGCCGCACCGTGTTCCTGTGCTCTCTCAGCCTCCTGCATGCTGTCGTGTTAGCGGGACATAGCTGCATTCACAACACGAGCGGCGGCAAACGCGTACAAAAGGCTTCTGAGCTCCTTGAGGTAGTCGTCGCCGCCACCGTGGGCGTTCTCAAAGACCTTGATGGCAACGGCGATGCCCTCGAACACGCCCTTGTACACAGTGGCCTGGCTCGACTTGGCGATCTGCTTCTCGATCACCACGTTGGGGAAGGCGGGGAACGTGCACGCGCCGCCGCCGTTGCCGTTTACCTCAAGCTGCGCCAGCTGGCGCCGCATGGCCGCCAACTCACGCAGGAGCTCTGCGTTCTGCCTGGCCAGCCCCTCGTCCTCCTGCGCCGCCGTTCTGCACACGCAAATTTCGGGTTACAACCCAAATGTTAATAAAAAATGAAAAAAAATGTCGAGGCCGGTGTCAAGCGTGTTGCAAACTTCAAGAGCAAGAGGGGAGAGAGGGGGGGGGATCGTGCGGGTGGGGTGCGTGCCTGGATAGAGCGTTGGAGGTGGTAGTGGAGGTAGAGGAAGAGAAAGAGGGTGGGTCCAATGCCCCTTCGGGGCAGCTGCTGCCGTTGCTGGCCGCCATCAGTTTTGTCGTGGTTGTATGTAGTTGCTTTGCTTTGCTTTGCAGCAGCTTGGTGTTTGCGCCTGGTAACGCGCCTTGAGTAAATCGTATCTTTAGCTCCCCCAATCAGTGGACCGTACTCTGCCATTGGCGTCGTCCTGGAATGCCAAAAATAGATGGAATGCGTACAAATGTCGCCATTGTCGACAAAATACCCCAAAGGGAGGAGGATATAGTTGACTAGCAAACGTCGGTAGTAACAAGCAAACGTCCACGGTCAGCAAAATCAAGAGAGTTGATTTTATTATTGTATTTCTTGTTTCTTTTTTTTGTCTGGCCAAGACGAACAACAGCAAAACGAGATTGGGTTGGTGCTATCAGTTTGGTGGTGGTGGTGGTGGTGGTGGTCACGCGCACCTGCACCTGTCCGAGAACGCGCAGCTCCAACTAAGCCAGCAGAAGGGCTGGGAGGCGCTCTGCGGGCGCCACTATGCCCCACCGCACTACGCTTGGGACGATGCCTGCAGGCTTGAGTCACAGTATGACCGACGAGGCGAAGCGAACCAACAGCGCGGTGGGCGAAATTCGTGCCGAGATGGGCAGAATTCGCGGCTTGCTCGAGGCCCTTGCCTCGAAGACATGTTCTGCCTCAACAAGATGAGGAGACTCCAGCATCGCGCAACAGGAAATTGGCGGGAGAGCAAGGCAGCTGAAATGACACTCCCACTTCTCTCTCTCTCTCTCTCGCTATCTGTGTTGGACGCACACACACAGTACAGCCAGAGCTCTTGCTTTACCGTCCCTCCTTTGCCCCCCCCTCAAAGGCCGCATCACGGTACCTCGCGCTCTTTACCTCCAGCGAGATAGACGCTGGTGAAGAAATATATCCATAATCAGGAGGTGTCACAGCGCCTGAGCAAAGAGGCTGAGCGTCATCAAGAGCGGATGGACCACTCCACCTGCTTGTTGCACAAGCCGATAACCACCACCACCACACCACCACCACCACCACCACCAGGGGCTGACAAACGGACTTAGTAGGCAGATGAGCCACATATGTGGTATCGTCGTGAGCTCCTGGCGAGGTGTGGTCCATCAGTACATCCGTCGGTGACATGCGAGAAGCACGGCCAACCTAGTTGAGTTCAGCAGGAGGAGCGACCATGCTGACAATGGGCAGTGACCACAAGCGCGGACCGGCGACTGTCAACGACGAGCGTGGGCAGCAAGCCCACGAACTGGAAGCGGCTACAGGCGGACTTGGCGACGAGCGAGTCGGACCTCCGCTGACCGCCATCACATCATCCGCCCTTCGGTATCCACCAAACTGGGTACAGGTCCTCGCAGGCGTACAGCGGTCGCCTTCCACATAGAAGAACTCGCGCTGGCAAGTGCGGTCGTGGCGTGGCCGTTGTTGATCGCCAGGTAGAAGTCATGCATGGAATTGCGCTGCGGCAACCACTCTGCCCGGTATGGATCATCATTCCGGATTCAGGACTGCCTCCTCGGTCTCCCGTCGTTAGTTGGACGTGTCGGAGGTCGAGAATGACGGGGTGGCGCACCATATGCACAAGCAAGAGGATATCCTAGGACCCGCTGCCTTGCGGCCCTCAAGGCCGTCAACTGCACACCGGCGTCAGCCAGCATGGCCCGCACAGACAGTGCCAGTAGGAGCAAGCACCGCCACCCACCACCCACCGATTTCGACGCCACCCACATGCGTAGACAACAACCACCGGTGCCGGCGGCAGCACCACGTCGCCCACCGGCTCCCCGGCCTCTCCCCGCCGCACCATCGGCGACGACGGCGACGACAACGCTGGCCCCCCGGATGTAGAGCAGCAGCAGAGCAGTAGCCTTGACACTTTTTGGCTAGCCGAGGTGCTCCACAGGAAGAAGAAGAGGAAAAGGTGGTAAAGGTATTCGCCGCGTGCTTCTTGTTCTCGGTCTGTGGTGGTGCCTTGGGACTCACACTCACTGTTGTGCGTGTCGTGGTGCGGTGGCATCTTTCTTCTTCGTCGAGGTGCTCATCCGCCGTGGTACGGCCTCATCACCCTCAAGAGACGTCAGCACGAAGCTCGACCAGTTCTCCGAAGCTTTCCCCGATTCATGCCGAAGACGTGTGAGCAAGAATGAGCGCATTTTGATCAGCCCTGTACTCCATCCTCGGTTGGGACACCGTCCGGACTATGGGCCTCGGTCAACCCGACCTCTGACGGGAATCGAACCAGCCAACACTAATTCATAAATCGCTGTGCGAAGGAACCGACTCGTCCGCGTCCCAGCAGTGAAACGAACACGAGTGCGAGTGCGAACACGAATGCGAACGCGAATGCGGAGAAAGCAGGTGAAAAGGTCGGGAAATCAAAGAAAAGAGCTGCAAATGCGAATGCGAATGCGCACGCAATAAACAAAATGTGACTGCGAATGCGAATGCGAATGCGCACGCAACGAACAAAATGTGCAATGCGAATGCGAATGCGAATGCGCACGCAAAAATCCGAACGCAAGTGCGAACGCAAGAGCGAAGTGAATGCGAAAAATGGCCCTGAGATGGTCCTGCGGCGTCATCAAAGATCGCGTGAAGAAGGTGAGCCTGGCGCAGCCACAGGACGCTCCTCCACGTGGTATGGAGAAGTTCTCAACAACGGAGGCCGAGCATCTTCCCTCTCGCCAACTCACTCACTACGCACCGCCTCAGAGCTCGAGTCCGACGCGCCGCTGTTCCCACCGGCACAGGTCTAACAAGCACATGGGAACGTGGTAGGAAGCATTCGAGCGACAGACGGACTACTCCACCCTGTAGCGACCATCGAGAGGATAGCATATCTTGTTGATGCGGAACTTCCCCACGTCGTTGACCAGCCACCTGACGTAACCCTGCGCCCGATTATAGTGCATGACGCTGACCCGGGTCTTGACAGGGCCGGTCGTTGTGAGTCCTCTTGTAGGAGGACCGCTCCCAGCCTCATTGCACATCGTTGCGCTGATTCTCTCCGCCTCGAGCCCACGGCCGGCGCTCCGTCGGCCGCCCTGCGCGGAGAGGGTGCTGGTCTGTCAGAGCCTGGCAGCGACATAGAACCCTCAGAAGGAATGCTAAGGGGTAATAGTACTCTCGCGCGCGTGCTTGAAGAAAAGCAAAACACTGGCGGGTCATCTCCTCCGCTGCCCATCACCAGTCCCATCCTTTCGCTATCTCAGAGACGGCGACTGTGAGATAACCGAGGACGACATGAACGATGTCAGGCGTGTTCTGCGCGAACATCACAGCATTCAGGTATTCAACCTTGAGGACGGCGAGCAGAGGTACTGTTCCACCATCTACGAACTATTCCCCGCAGAGAGCATGCAGTGTGGTATCCTCGGTCCCCCCTGGGTTCCTATTAGGCTACTGTCCACCACGGAGAACATCGTCATCGTGTCTTTCTTCAACGGCGTAACAGCTTCGCTCTCAGAGGGAGGAAACGACGCTATGCGATATTCTGCCGTCCAGATCTTCCTGACTGCTTCCCCCGAACGCCAAGCATCTCCCCGTCTAGCCGAATCAAAATCTGGCAGGGGATCAAGAGCCCTGTTCTCCTGGCCCACTTCTTCACCAAGGGTTCCA
The DNA here is from genome assembly GCA_000826505.1 of Acanthamoeba pearcei. Lineage (NCBI taxonomy): Eukaryota > Discosea > Longamoebia > Acanthamoebidae > Acanthamoeba > Acanthamoeba pearcei. The sequence goes on from CDFJ01178321.1 coordinate 15,455, forward strand.
AGAGCTTCAGCTTGGGCAGCATCTTCCCCATTCTCAAGGCCATTGACAGCCACGCAAGACAGTCCCTCGGGGGAAAGCCCTCCACTGGGGAAACGGAAGGGCGCAGGGACTGATCCTATGTACCATATGGCCTCAAGTCACTGCAAACAGCATCTTACAGTGTTTTACACAGTTTGTGTGCAATGGGTGTCGAGGCGGGGGTGGAAGGCAGGGCTAGCAACTGGTGAGCGCCAGTGGCACAGGAACTCACACTTTCATCTCCTCCCTTCCTCCCACCTCCCACACATAGACCCCGGCCAAGTCAACGCCCTAATCGCTTACGCCTGCGTTCACCATGCGGCTGCGCTTGCTCTGAAGCCAGACACTCCTGCGTCGACCGCTCTGGGAGGTTGTCGCTGTGTGTGATGACTGAGTAGTTAGTTATGACTGTACTCTTCTTCAAGCAACAGACCCTTGAATGATTGATCAATGATGGATTCGCTCTTACAAGAAAAAAGAGCAGCGAGTCCTGTATCATTTTGGAATTACTGTCGCTGCGGAAATCAGAGCGGCAGTGCGCGGGATTCCCTCCTCCCAACGTGCCTACACACTTCCGCCTAGCCCTCGGGCACTGACTGGTCTCTCCTGTGTTCGTCGTGGCAGCTCACCGATACAACATCATCCACGTCTATCGCTCGCAATACGAGTCCGGCGGCAAGTAGAGATCAAACACTGTGTTGGAGAGAAGAGACCGAGAAGAGAACGAAGTAGAGAGCGAAAGAGAGCACCTACAAGAATGCACGAGGACTATGACGACTACGACGCAAGGGCAGCAGAGCTCGCTGAGGAGGAGGAGGAGGAGGCGAGGATGAGAAGGTCTTGGGCGGAAGGCGAAGAAGAGGAAGTAGAAGGAGGAACGGTCAGTGATGACTATGATGTCGGTGAAAAAAAGGCAATGGAGCTCGAGGAAACCGAGAAGCTGTTGGAGGAAGAGGCAGAGCGAGGGCACCAGGACGATGGGCAGGTAGAGGAACTGGATGGGGAGGAGGAGAAAGCACTTCAACGCGAGCAGGAAGACGAGAATGCCGAAAACGCCGGCCATGAGCTGCAAGAAGGAGCCAGCAGAAAGAGGAAGTGGCCAACCGGGTCAGTCGCTGGTAGCCATTGCCAGCAGCATCCCGACGCGCACGGTGAGAGGAAGGACGGCCGCAAGAAAGAACCGAAGCCGTCTCAGGTGGCGGGCGAGGAGCTGGAGGGCAACGATGGCCAGCAGGATGCAGCCACGACAGAGAAGCCCGTGTCCCGCTCGAGTAACACAGGCGCAGCGTAGACCCCCAACCTCCTAGAGGCCCAGTACGTGGACCAGCCTATCCCCTTCATCGCCACCACTAGGACGGCCGCCACTGTCTCCGGTTCTTCTATCTCAGCTTTCCTGCTCGCTTGGGACCGCAAGCTGGCCAAACACCGGTTCAGGGTGAGGCCCATGCATGCCAGCAAGTCTTAGACGGCCAGGAGAGAAATTGGGCGCGCGTGGAGACCAACGCAACCATCTGCGAGGCCGAGGAGCAGGCCGCTGCGGCCCGCGCCGAGACCGCCGAGAAGAACACCGCCCTGTGCGAGGCCAAGGAGCAGATCAGCGCTACCCTCGCCGAGATGGCGGAGCAGGCCACGGCCCTGCGCAAGGCCAAGGAGCAGGTCGCCGTGGCCCGCGTCGAGATCGCTAAGAAAAAAACAGCCTTGCACAAGGCCAAGGAGCAGGTCGCCGCGGCCCAGGCCGAGATCGCCAAGAAGGCTTCGGACCTGCACAAGGGCAAGAACGAGCTGGTTCGTGCGCGCAAGGAGACCGAAGCGGCCCGCGCCTAGATCGCCAAGAAGCACATGGCCCTGTGCGAGGCCGAGCAGCAGGAGCAAGTTGCAGAGTGTTGAGCGAGATTCACCAGAAAGAGAAAGAGCCGCGAGGGGACTAATATCCAGCGACAAACGACGCTGAAGTCCACGAATGGCTGCCCCTCTAACCGGTTAGCTTGATCTGTGATACGGGCAAGATATTGCATCACCAAGTCTCCCTGACCAGTTCTGTTGGTTGTTCAGCTGGCCGTATGTGGAAAGGCACGTGATACGTGAGTCACGCACGCACATGCATATTCACAACATGTGACACCAGCCGACAAGAGCAACCCCCCCACAGACAAAAGCGGAAGCGGTGATATGTGGCACCAAGGACCACATCAGCGCGTTCGATCTAACGAGGCCGTCAATCTGTTCATCCAGCAGTGCCCGCCGTATGGCGCCTGGACCCACCTGGGAGCCACCACCACCGACAAGGGCGCATGAAGCACGAGATCAACAACGCGGCGGTCCCAATCCAGAAGACCTCCGGCCAGTACCCCATTTGCGACGTCGTCGGCGGTGACTTCTTCGCCGCCGGGCAGGTCAGGTCTCTTGTTTTTATTGTTCATTTGAGTGTTTCAACTCTACCTTACCTGGTAGTGGCTCACTCTCTCTCTCTTTATATTGGTCTGGCACTCGCACTTGCATTTTCGTCAGTTCCTGACCCATTCTCCACATTGATCGAGCAACTAGCGGCAGTTGTCGTACTCACTCGCTGGCCCACCAAGCTTTGATGCAAGGCGAACAGTGCGAATGCGAGTGCGAGTGCCCAAATGCGAATGCGAAACCGAACGCGAGTGCGAATGCAAATAGCGGGGGCAATTTGTGCGGGACTCTCGTGTCCCCGTCCTGATGTCCGTTCACCCAACGCACGCACTCGCGTATCCTTACAAGTATGAGAATGGCGAAGTCATAACCTGGATCGGCGCACTGTTAGAGGTAAGGCCAAAAACATACATAGTGAGAGACTGTCCCTTACACTGTGGCAACAGGGTTGGCTCGAGGATAAGGAGCTGTGCTGGCGTGCGCGCTGTGCCTGCCCATTGCACCAAGGCATCCAGGAGCTCCATGAAATTGCCCAGGTGCGGTCAGGTCTATGGCTGGCTTGGCAGGCATTGCAAAGGTTTAAAGGCGCCGGCTGGATGGGTACGCGTTGCCCGCTCCAGCCCTCCAAACATGTTGCTGAAATGTACTGTCGTGCAGAGAATCTGCCCTTGCGGAGAAAGGACCTTTTCTGGGGACCTCCTAGCTTATGCTTAGAGGGAGAGAGTGCTCCTGGCGAGCACTATAACACATTTCCTCAGACTTTGGAAGCAGTCATCCAGGCTACGGTCAAACAAGCACAGAAATGGGAGCAAGCAGACCGATTGTTTGTTTTCCCTTCCCATCTGCTGCCGGCTGACGCAATTGCTTTGCCCTGGCTCAGCTCTGACAACGTGAGCGAGATCAAGCCAGATTCTGAGATGGTCATGCTGGGACCACACCGTGGTCCCACCCTCGAGCGAGTGCCTGCACTGCTTCTCCACTCTTCGGCCCTGCCAGCAAAGCTCATTCTGGATCCACCGCTGGAGTGCCTGGTGATTGCAGCCTTCTCCCACTTCAATCGTGATCAGATTCACCACCGAGTCCAAGACCTTTCTCGCGTTCTTCTTCCACATGAGCTCAACACACTCAACCGAGCGATCACAATCTTTGACCCTGCATTCTGGGTTGCTGACAGAGACCACCACTATTCACGGTACCTTTTTGACATCATCATCATCATTTAGCTCTATGGAGAATTGTGGCTCAACCAGGTTCTTCTCAGGTCCCTTTTGGAAAGCAGTCCGTGGGACGAATGTGGCCTTCCCTTCATGGTGGTGAGCTCCCTGTTTGACTGGTTCCTGCTACGCGCATTCAAAGAACTCGCCCCACAGCCTACAAGTCACGACGGCCACTGCACAGGTTTCACCGCCTCTGTGCTAGCCTCTCTGGCTAACTTTGGCCTCTCCGAGGAGCTCGTTCAGACCATCGATGCATTGTTGCTGGGCAACTTGGGTCTGAGGACTGCAGATGTGCATGGCTTCCTACAGTTCCGAGAGCTTTACCGCCTGCACCATGCCTTCCCACTGCTGCTCGAACTCTTCCTCGCTTGTGTCGAGGTCCTTGCACCAAAGCTTGCCACTCCTCAGCCTGAAGAACACTACTTCCCTGCCCCAGAGACAGTAGCATTGGGCTATGTGGACAACAGTGAGCCTCCTCCAAATGCCACAGTGGTATAGCGCTCATTTGCTCTTGTTCTTTGTGATTGCTTTTTGTATTAATATGATTTGGTTTATCAGATTGAGTTGCGAGATCCCGTTCAGGTCCAGCTCTCTGTACAAGAGGCAAGCTTTCGTGAAGGGGATGATGGCGAATGGTATCTGCAGCTCAGACCTGGACAACAAGACCAAGCAAAACTAGTTGCATCTGCCGCAGAGGCCCTCCGCAGGCATGAACTCGGGGAGCTAGTTGACTATGCGAATCGCATGTGCCAGAGTACATTCCTGTCACATTCTCATGATCTTCCATGGAGTGAAGCTCATTACATATGGAAATGCTGTAGATGAGAGCTCAGAGTGCACGACACTGCGTGATGAATTCCGGGGCCTCAAAGCAGCAGCCACACGCATTCAACAGCAGCATTTCGCTTTCTTGTTAGCAGGTGCGGACCCCTCTTCTCCATTCTCTTGCACTTCTGGTCCTGATTGCCGCCCTCGGGTTGAGGGCAAGTAGGCTGGAGTTTCTACTGGGCTACTTAATCGAAGGATTCCCGTGCTGGCTGGACTGCTGAAGAGGTGATGGAAGCCTGATTGGATGGGGCGTTGGTCTTGCAGCTTCGCGGTTCTTGCACAGACCCGCAGGAGTTGGTAGTAGCAGAGCAGGGCATGAAAGCACGAATCCCTGATTCGTTGTTGGTCCTGCGGCACCTTGCCATGGACGAGCTTGTTGCGGGCGCAAGCTTCGGACTAGGCAAAAGGTGTGAGTACAAAAATACTGGTTGGTCCAACAGCAAGTCACAACACCTACCCCGTGGTTGATGAAGATGATACGCAGATTATTGGCCAGATAGTCCTACCACCAGAACAAGCAACAAGCAGCATGGAGAATGTTATGTGGGGCAAAAGTGTGGCAAGAGGAGAGAAGAGGAGAGCGCACCTCCTTCAAGTCTTCTAACGCAGGATCAGAGTCCAGAAGCCTGTCTAAGATGCTACTGGCAGGAACCTGACGAAAGTGGATGGGTCCGTCCTCTTGCTTGGTCTTTGGCACACATGTCAACCAACATCCTCGGGTCAAGGAGATGGTCTCCGTCCTCAACGTCCTCAACGATTGGCTATTCACTTACCACAGAGATATAGAGGTGACACCCAACAGATTGCCGATTTTGCATTGACCTCACAATAGCTGACGAAGTTTTTTGCAGCCACGCTTCCTCTCTGCTCTGTCGCCCTTGGCTGTGTGCCAGAAGGTGGACCCGAAGACTACCGATCAATGGTTGAACGTGTTGGAATTCTTCAAGCAGAGCCAGGACTATTCCGTATCCGCGATCCTAAGGCATCTCATGCCCGACGCAGCGGAGGCCGCGCAGTCGCTTAAGGTCGAAGCGAGCAAACTGAGGAACATGATCGACGCAGAGTACAAGGAAGGTTTGCGCCACCAGCAAGGGGAGAAGCTCGGGGAGATGACTAAGAGACAAGCGCACAAGGTAATCACGAAGCTGGAAGCACTGGTAGCTATCCTCTACGACCCTCAGGAAACAGCCACGCCGGACAATGCGCAGGCCTCTACCCCAACTCCCGCTAAGGTACTGGTCATGTCACCTGATCAAGGATTCTCAAGGCGATCTTTTAATTGAGCACGTGCAAGTAGAAGAGGAGGAACAGGAGAAAGAAGAATACAAAGAAAGCAGAGGAAGAGGCGATAAGTGATTCCCAGGCCGCCAAGCGTCGCGGCAAGGAGAAGGACGAAGACGAGGACGAGCAGCTAGCAGGCGCACCCTCACCGGGAGCAACACTCGGCAGCTCCAGGTGCTCTAAGGGCAAGGAGAAGCTGGTCAGCACAACAGTCGCATTAACGCAATCACCTGCGACCGTGTACTCTTTGTCATCGTCCTCTTCGTCAAGCAGCAGCAGCAGCAGCAGGACATCAAGCATGAAGCATGCCCAAGGCGACTACGAGGATCAGCAGTTGCAAGCAGCCTTCTCTGCTTCTGTGGTATCCATTGCCTCGACTCCATTCCATTCATTTCTGACATCTTGCCAGTGTGGAATGGATGCTGATTAACTGCACATTCTCTTCCCCTCTGCATCTCTAGGATTCTCTCCAGGCTGAGATAATTAGGGTACCCTCCACACTTGTCTTCCCTTCAATAAGGCAATCTGGGGCGCAAGTTATCACACTCAGCTTGTGTGGTTACCTCGTGCACACCAGGAACATGAGCAAGGCCTGGCAAAGAAAGCCCACAGTGATCCTCCCAGCACTGAAGATGATTATGGTGAGGAAGAGGAAGAGGAAGAGGAGGAAGAGGAAGAGGAAGAGTAACCAAAGTCCCAGGAAATCAGGAAAAGTCCCCCACCCCATTGCAGTGAAACCCAGAATCCAGAAATGGGCCAGGGTCAAAAAAAAATTGAAATGGTACACCAAAGCCTCTTTAGTTGTCTTCACCACTCCATCTTTACATCCTGTGGTCATCCAAAACCCCTCACCATCCTTGTCCACCTCACCCTCATTGTCTCTGTTGTCCTCAAGTCTTGACTAACCTGGGGCCATCAATCTGCAAGGAGCCAAAGCATCCAGTGATTGTAGAGGTGGTATTGCACATTGCTGTAGTCAGCACAAAGACTGATCCATCTCATGATGTTCCAACTGCCCCAACCTAGCAGCACATAGAAGCAGGCCTCACTCATTTTGAAGCTGAGGAACAGCCAGTGCTGATCTAGCACATGCTGTACAAAGCATACCTCAAGCCACATCTGCTCTCCCTAGTGCTCAATGGAGAGAATGCATGCTATCCTCACCACAACAACACACTCATGAGCATCACATCAGGTGGGAGAAGCCTGGTGGACCAGACATCAGAGAACACAAACTCATCCTGATATAACAACACACAACCATTAGTGGATGAGGGAGAGGAGAGAAACAACACTTACCTCACTTTGGCCTTGAGGTACACAGAGAACAACAGCATGCTCTGATCAAAGGATGTGCCTGTAGAAGTGGCATCTTGCAAGCAAGAGCACTGAGCTGAAATTGGTGCCCACCCACCCAGACTAAGGAAGCTCACACACCACTCCAAGCTGGAGTTGGGAGTGCTGCTGGCTGATGAAGTTGCCTGCAGCCTTACAGGAGCATGTGAGGCTGTAGGGCCTTCTCCTCCTCACTTGCCATGACATCCTTCTCATGAGTCTGATGACTATCTGTAGTTGTTCAGCAATAGCCAGAACAACACAGTTTGTTGCAACCCCAGTTTTTTCTAGATGTTTTCCTTTACCTGCCAATTTGCTGATGTGCAACCTACCCTTTTCTATACATATCCTTGAAGCTGGACTTGAGATCTAGCTACCTTAATGACTTTGAGGCCGATCAGACATGGTACAAGTGAGACGTCAAATCATCTTTGCTACTTATCTGGAACAGATTCCAGAAATTATGACCCAGCCTGACAGAAAGAACAAACGAATAGACAACTTGTGGCCATCAGTATGATAGCCCTTCCATGTGCCCTTCAATGTGCTATCTGGATGACAAGCTGAGATCATCCTGCTGTGCACTGTTATTACATGAGTTAGCTCATTTAGCAAAAAGACTGTTTTGTTATTACATGAGTTGCCGATTTAGCAAAAAGCCCATTTGCAAAAAGCCAACCATTTTGTTGTTCACCAAAAATCCATCCATTCATTTGGCAGGCTACCAAGAGGGAGAGGGAGAGGGAGAGGGAGAGAGGGAGAATGTGGGTGAGCCCTCCTTGCGAGCGATAGAAGTGGACAAGGTCGCTTTGTACCAGCACTGCACTACCCGCTGCCCCGCCCACGTCCTTTGATTGGTCCTCTGCCACAAGACGGCTGCACTGTGCGACGCCGTGGACTTTGGTGTCATCTCCACAGACTTGAGCAAAGGTTTGACCGCTGCCACAACAGCAGGGAGGACTAAAAGGCCTCGAGAGTGGGTGGATGGGTGTAGATGGGAGGGTGGTGGTTTATTGGCGACAAGGAGCAGCACGAAAGAAGTTCCTCTCTCGAGAGAGAGGAACATGGTGTGCGTGGTGTTGGCGCAGTAAGAAGGGATTTTGGGAGGAGGAGAGAAAAGGTCGAGGGATTTCTGGTGGTGGGGGGGTGCGCGCGCGAAGATGATGTGCATGGGCGTTCGGTTCCCTCCAACGCTGTTGTTGTTGTTGTTGTTGTTGATCTTTGCCTGTTCTTTCTCCTCTTTGCATTCCTCTTCAGAATTGGTCTGCGGTGTAGCAGGGAAGGAGGCAGAGGAAGCCAAGAAGGGAGCCCGCCCATCAGGCCCTGTCATGAAGGGGACCATTTGCAGTTTGCTCGCTGAACTGGCATTTCTCGCTCCTGCTGCTAATGACGGCGGAAATGTTCGCCTCCAAATCGTCGTCGTCATAGTCGTTGCCATAGTCGTTGCCATCGTCGTTGCCATTGTCCACATTGGCCTTGGGCATACCTTCTCCTCGACACGGCAGTGCAAGCATCTCGTGCTGGTTGGCGCGTGTCTGTTCCCATTGGCGATCATTATCGAATCGAATCCTTATCTCTGCAGCCTTTTCCTCCTCGCGCAATTCGTTTTTCACCTTTTCGCGTCTGAACTTCCTCCCTTTCCCGATCGTCTCACACACGCCAAAGATTGCTCCCCCCACGAGCAACAGCGCCATTCCGGCCATCACATCCATCCTCTTCTCTCCATCCACTAGCACCAGGTAGACACACAGGAGGACGATCGCGACCATGAGGTAGATGAGATAGGCCACCAGGTGGCGCCAATATTCGCAGGCGAAAGCCTTTGCTCCTGCTGATTCGTCTCCTTTCGGCGTGAAGTGCTGATCCATTCCCCCCCTTTTGGTGCTCGCTTGGGTGTCTCTGCGTGGGGTGTGGGTACGGGGAGGGGTGGCAGTAGTAGTAGTGTAACAGTAGTGCTCAGGATGGCGGGCACAAAGTTGTTTATTTCTTGGCGCATTTCGTGTTTTTTATAATGTGGGCTGGGCGGGGAACGGATTGTTGTCACCCACGCCGACCGAGGCGGCAAATTTTTTGTGGCTACCCACGGGGACCCAGCTGCTGCTGCCCACCAGCCTCGGTCGGCGTTACACTTGTCACCTGGGGTGGTGATTCGGACTTGCCACTCTTTGTCCGTGTGCACGATGCGCCCGGTGCCCGGTTAACCCTAAACCCTAACCCTAACCCTAAGACCACGCAGCAGTCGGTGGTCTGTTTGGCGTCGATGTAGAAGCCGAACTCAGTATGAGTCAAGATCTCCTCATTCAAATCGAGCAGGAAAAGCGGCTTCTCGGTGCGGCTGCAGCACAAAGGGATCCCTTGGGCAGCACAATGGGCTGCTTCATCGCTAGCGCCCCCTTTTTTTCGTGGAGCAGGGCGAGAGCCAAAGGGCCTTGATGAATCCGGTCAGAGTTGCCTCCATGTTTAAAACACGTCTGATCCAAAATGCCGTGTTGAGTCGTTTGTCTCCTGTGCGTGCGCCCCTTCCCTGTCCCTTGGGAGGGACGTGGCCTCGTTGGCCCTTCCCCCCCCCGGACAAGAAAAGGCAAGGATATGTTTGGGAATTGGCCAGGAAAACGGAAAACTCTGTCCGCGAGAAGGTTTGTTTCTCTTGCCTTTTCTTCCATTCCTGGCCAAGCCAGTCTGTGCTTCCCAAGCCCATCAAGAGGGGGGATTGGAAAATGGAGGAAGAGGCAGACCGGATCCTTCATTGGCGCAGGCAGTTTGGTGCAGGGGCACGATGCGAGGATGTGGAATTGGAGGATGATTTAGAAGATGTCAAATACGCCCATCTTGCATGCAGCCCGGAAGAATATGAACGCTTCAAACGCTTCCGTTTGGCCCTCTCCATTCTGCGTGCCGCCGACACTCGGCCAAGAGTTGTCGATGACCTTGTCCATAACCGTGCCACTTTCGACCATCTCTTGAGCACCAAAGAACGGCAGTTTTTCGATGGCTTGATTGCGAGCGAAACCCTTATTACCCCAGATTCACGGTGCTTTCAGGGGTAATGGACAAGAAATGACCCATGCACAAACTCTGAGAGTGGGAGTGGGCCACGTGAATGGGGGCCGGCTCCTCAGATGGGGGAGGCCAGGTCGCCCTCCTTGCCTCGGCAGAGAGAGGGGTCGGTCACACGCACTTGTGTTCTTCCAGGCCGCCGTTTCTTTTTGGTCCGCCCGGGCGTGGGCATCGCGCCTTGTCTCTGCCGTCAGCATGAAAGAAGAGATGCAATGTGACAACTGAACAGCACGCGCAGCATGTTTAACGGTGCAGGTTTACTATTCTGCCAGGCCACCCTTGTTGGATCATTCCGTATTCTGCCATGCCTCCTCCTCCTCCCTCTCCGCCTCCAGCATTTGTTTCCCCCGCGCAAGGACGTCCCGGATGTCGGGGCTGCGCATGGCCAGAGCCCCAACGGTGGGATCAGGTGGGATGCGCCTCCACGTCGCTGTCGCCCGCTCCCCACCCCCAGGATTGTGGTGCGCGCCAAGGCGAGGAGGTGCCCGGCGTCGGTCATGTGCACGGCGGGAGTGTGGCGGCCGCGGCTGCCCAACTTGGTACGGATGACGCGGATGCCGGCCCTGCGGGTCCGAGCGTTGAGCGTGCGGTGCCATAGGCTGTAGGGCGGCCTGGCGAGCCATGCCGTCTGCTTGAGCAGGTCGTGCACCGACACCCACTCACCCTCGGTGCGCAGCGCAGTCCGATCCCGACGGCAGGCCATTGTTGGGCGTTGTATGTCGTGTTTTTGCTCGCGCTTTCCGGTTTTGGGGGCAAAGGAGGGGGGAGGAGAGAGAGAGAGAGAGGAGGCACAAAAGTGGCAGCACGCACGGTGCTAGCCTCGTTTGGGCTGCCCAGTGTTCAGTGCAGCCAGTGCAGTGTGTGGTGCCAACGGCTGACAGGTGAGCAGCCCACCAGAATTCCACTTTGCCAAACCGAGAGGATGACTGTGATGAATATCGGTTTCCTGAAGCGCATTGGGTCATGAAGTGCTAAAGTGGTATATGGCCCATCCTCACAGCCTCGCCTTTGCGCTCCCCTCCCCCTCGTCACGGAGAGACATCACGGTCGCCATGGGCACACGTCGGGCACCTGCAATCGGCGCCAGCAAACGAGATGCCGCCGCCGCTGGCCTGGCGCTTGCCCTCGTGGCCAAAGTAGTCGACCATGATCTCGTCGCCCTTGGCCACGCGGCAGCGGACGGTGGCCCGCGCGTAGACGGCGCGCAAGCCGGCAAACTCCTCCAACGAGACCCCGCGTTGGGCGGTCGTTGTTGACGACGATGCAGGTGGCGATGAGGATGCCGATGGTGGCGGTTCACGCACCACGATCTTCCTCGGCAGCGAAAAGGCCAGCGGCGCCGCGCACCGGTGGTTGACGAGGGCCAGCGGGCCGCACAGGACGTGCGCCCGGCCGTCGGGCGTGTGGTAGAGCGACGGGTAGTCGGCGGCGTGCAGTTCGGCAAAGCCCGCGTCGTCCACCTCGAACGGCACGCCCCACAGGTGGCCCCTGAATGGGGCATCGCCGGCGGCCACCGCGGTCGCGCGCCGGGCAAAGACGCCCAGGCCGCCCACTGTCGCACTTTCAGCCACGCAGATCGGGCTCGCCGGGTGGAGCAGGGCCTCGTAGTAGCGCCACAGCACGGCCAGCATGTCGTTGGTGTTGCGCTTGGCCGTCTTGGCCGACGTGCCGCGCCGCTGGCGGCAGAACGAGGGTCCCCACTTGCGCGGGTTGGCCGCGGCCTTGACCAGTTGGCGGAAGCCGTCGATGTCGAGCGGCGCCGCCTCGAACTGGGCGCGCACGTCGGCCCGCTCGAGGAGGTGGCGCTTGAAGAAGAGCCAGTAGTTGACGGCGCGCGGGACCGGGTTGCGCCGCGACTTGCGCTTGAGCGTGCTCTTGCCCAACTTGGCCAACTCTTCCATTGACAAAAGGACAACACTGTGGGGGGGGGGAGGTGTGAGCAGCCAGTTGCGTGCTGGGAAAAGGGTGGAGGGGCAGAGGGCGGCAGCAGGGGAAAGGTCCACCTTATCTCCTGTGGTGAAGAGCCGTCGTCCCTCCCCCCTCTACTCTCCTGCTTGGCCAATGATTCGTTTTGTGGCGCCAAGCGCTCCCGGGCTGTTGCTTTTTACCCTGGCGGGGGAAAAGAAAAGAAAGAGAAACAAGAAATGAGAGTGCCGCGGGTGGTGTGCTTTGGGGCGTGGTCGACTCCTTCTGGCCGTAGGGCTTGCACATCTCACCTACAGCCTTGTGGCAGCAGGCGGCAAGCAGACCCCAGCCCCACGCGCCAGCCCAGACCTCCGAAAAGATGGCGCCAGACACCGGAAGAGAGAGGGGTTACTTCCTCTCTCTTTGGCGAACATGTACATCCGCGACGCCCTCTGCACGGGGGGGAGCGCGCTGCTCGCCGCCTTCCGGTTCTACTACCTGCGCCAGACGTGCTTCCGCGGCATCGACCAGTACGACCGGTGGGGCCGCTTCAACACCGGGTGGAACCGCACCGCCGACGGCCGGGTGCCGGCGTGCTCGCGCCTGGCGGACCCGGCCTACGCGAGCCTGCTGGGGCGCACCCAGGTGCGGCTGCAGGCCTTTGAGGACACTATGGCGGAGCACGGCGACTCGCCCGACGCCTTTGTCTTTCTCGATCCGCCCTACCTGGGCGCCGACCACTACGCGGGCGCACACGCCCGCGGCGAGGAACCGTTTGGCCGGCGGCAGCACGAGACCCTGTGCGGGCTGTTTGAGGAGGCGCGCGCGCGCGATGCCTTTTGGTGGTGGCCGACTCGCTGATGCGCGAACTCTACCGCGGCCACGTGCGCGCCGCCTACGCCAAGAACTACAGCATGAAGCTCAACCGGAAGGTGGCCCGCTCCACGCACCTAGTCATCACCAACTACTGACGGTGGCGAGAGTGAATGGTAAAATGTAAACATTATAATATATTATTATTATTATTATTATTAATAATATTATTATTTAAATTATATTTACTAATAATAATACAACAAGCAGCAATGCTTTATGGGGACGAGCCCGCCTCAAGCAGTTTCTTGATAAGCGGATGATGTGTCCTGAGGCTAAAAGCACACACACGCCCATGCGAACAGCAGTCGCGCCGTTCTTTGTTGTCCGTTGTGGATGATGAGTTCGAGGCTCGATCTCGAAAAAATAAATGCGTTCCGGCGCTGGCTCTCTGGCTGCTGCCTGGCTCGAAAGCGCCATCTTTTATGCCGTATTCAAGGGCCACAGTGGTGGGTGAAACAGGCGGCCACTGCCCATCATACCCTCCCGTGGTGCGTATGTCGTGTGTGTCGTGTGTCGTGTGTCGTGTGGCACGCATTACCCATGTCGACCTGTGGTTGTGTAAGCGGCACGTTTTTATTGGTCGAGTTTTTTTATTTCCTAAAGGGGCCAAAACTTGCAACGGGCAAACTGAATTTTGGTCTTTTATTATGACCGTTTGGGGGGTCTTGCATTGCTTTGACTCTGGCCGAGGGAGGTTGCTCTTAAGGGCTTCACGCAGAAACGAGGCGCCTGGACAGGGCGGTGAGCGGCGAGGGCAGGGCGCCGTCGTCGCGACCAAGGGCGGCGGCGGCGGCGGCGGCAGCGTCGGCCCCACCCGCTGCGACGGCCATGTTCATGCACACGGTGACCTCGATCTTGCAGCCGAAGGCCCAGCGGCACCACAGGTTGACCTTGGGGAAGAAGGACGCGTAGTCGCCCGCCGCATAGGCCCACGCGTTCTGGTAGGGGAAGCCCGAGTCGTAATGCACGCTGGCCGAGGTAAAGTACTGTTCCGAGCGCCAGTCGGTGCCGCACAACTGGTCGCCGTACTCGACGTCGAAATTGCCGCCGAAGCCCTGAATGGAGTAGTTGCCGCCGTAGGCTCCGCTCGCGCACGACGGAAAGTAGAACGTCATGATCTGCTGAAAGTCGAGCCTCACCTGTTGGTTGGTCCAGCAATAGGCGCAATTGAACGACTGACCGCCGACGCTGCTTCCCATCACGGCCACCGCGAGGGCGAGAAGGAGAGCCACGCCCTGCAGGGAATCGGCCCACCGGGTGCGGCTGGTGGTGCTGTTGTTGGGCATTTGTCGGTTAGAGGGGTGTAGAGTATTGCTCGGCGGGAATAGCAAGGAGTGACGAAATGGCTTGCGCTCCGCACCTTGAAGCGCCCCCCCCCCCGGACTGCCTCTCTGGTTCCCTATTGGCAGGGTAGCGCGCCTATCCTGATCGCACGTGCCCCTCCCCACACGAAAAGACCTCTTTGCTTGGCCCTGATTCTCACCCCACCCCCACCGACACCCTTCCCCCCTAAGGAAGGTATTGGTGCCGCAAAGAATCGCCTCCGCCTCCCACTGCCACAGCGAGTGTGGTAGACACGCTTACATTCTTCTTCGATCTCTTCCTGCGAGCAAGAAACAGGCGCCTCAAGGAACAGGTGTCGTACTGGATTGGCCAGGTAGTGCGCTTTCTTGTTCAGTCCTCACGAAAGGGAGTTGCAGGGGGAATGAGGGTGAGCGGGTCCGAGGGGAGAGAGGCCTTACCTGAATAGTCAAGGGTCAAGGTAGTCACGTTTGCAGGTTTCGATAGAGTGAGCGGTGGGAGACAAAGAGAGAGAGAGAGAGTGAAAGGAGAAAAGATGGAGCAAGAGAAGGGGGCCCTGCTGTGCAATCTCACTGGGCGACAGTGAGCCGGTGGGTGATGTAAACGTCGGCAAGGAAGACGCGTCTCGCTCTGCTCAGACCTGATCCACTGCGTACGGGAGCGCGAGGGCTTTACCACGCCTCGCACTCCTCGGCTCGCTCTTGCCTTCTTTCCCTTGTTCACGGGCCCTTCCTGTTGGAAAACCTCTGGCGACACCTCTTCCTTGGCATTCGCCCAGGCCGACTTCACGGCGACCGTCGTCCTGTGAGCACACCACGGTGCCGCTCGACCGAGTGCGCGAGACCAATACAACACCTTGCTGGGAAGGTCGCGAGTCGTACGGGCGCGGGAGGGGTGAGCGTGAAGAAATGAAGAGCCAAGTGACGAGGCTGGCGAAGGTAAGGTTGTGCTGAGAGGAGAGAGGGCGCTAGGGAAATAAAGGGGGGAGGGGCAGAGCCTGCGTCGCCAGAGGGGAGGGAGAGGAAGCAATGGACGATGTCTCTATTCCTTCCGGACTAAATGAGTTTTTATTTTTTTATCTTTTTTTTTGTTTTATTGTGTGTTATTGTTCCAAACTAGCCAAATCCACTTTTTCTCTCGTCTTTCCACCATTTTATTTTATTTTATTTTATTTGAACTGTTGTGGGAGAATCAAGCAAGATCTTCACCAGGCGAGGAAGATCCTCACGTTGTGGAAGAGGTGCGCCGCAGGACAGTTCCAATGGTCGAGGCTGTACCTGTCGGTGAAGACAAAGTAGCCGCCCGAGTAGCGGATGGCCATCTTCCTGATGCCCTCCTCAAGGGTTTAGGGTTAGGGTTTAGGGTTAGGGTTAGGGTTAGGGTTAGGGTTAGGGTTAGGGTTA
>CDFJ01178374.1:0-10447 GCA_000826505.1 Acanthamoeba pearcei
TTTTAACACAACAAAAATTTCACAGTCATTTTCGACCTCTCATCTTAAATGAGCGCAAGTTATGGGTGGGTGTGACCTTGATGACTGCTTGGAAAGCATTTGCCAGCTCCACAGCCTCCAGACTGACAACCCACCTGCGCCTGAGCTGAGCTGTGTATCTGTGTGCATCATGTGTGTTGTGAGTAAAATTAACATAATAGAATGGTGAGAAGGGCATGTACCTTTCTGTGTCTGACTGTTGGTGGTGGTCAGTTGTGCCATCTTAATTGTGAAACTCCTTGTTACAGTGCGCTCAGGTTTTGTGATTGTTACTGCTCTCCTCTTGTTTGCTGGCTGCAGCTTGTTGTTGTTCTCATCTTGTTGTCATCTGTACTCTTTGTGTTTGTTCTGGAGCACTTTGTGATGCGCTTGACTGTCTGCCCTTGCACCTTCACCTTCTTGATCTTGTCCTTGGAGTTCTTTTTTTCTTCCTGCTTGCTGTTGCTGTCACCCTTGTTGTTGAGGTTCTCTTCCTACACCTGGCTATTGTTGTTGGCCTTCTTGCTTGCTGAACTCTCATCTTTGGCCTTTCTCTTCTTTCTCTCTTTCTCTTGTTCCTCCTTCTCCTTTGCCTCTTGTTCCTCCTTCTCCTTTGCCTCTTGTTCCTCCTTCTCCTTTGCCTCTTGTTCCTCCTTCTCCTTTGCCTTCTCCTTCACCTCTCACATTCTTCTTTGCCTCTCATTCCTCCTTCTCCTTTGCCTTTTCCTTCTTCGCCTCTTGTTTCTCCTTCTCCTTCGCCTCTTGTTCCTCCTTCACCTTTGCCTTCTTCTTTGCCTCTTGCTTGATCTTCTTCTTCTCCTGTTCCTTCTTCTTTGCCTCTTGTTCTTCGTTCTTCTTGATGTCATCAATCATTTTCTGTATATCCTACAGCAAGATGAAAGGCAAATCAGTACTCATAAGAGGATGTCAATGATGAGCAAGAAAAAGTACCACTTGAGTGGCGCGACCCTGCAGGCTTTCATCAACTGGTAGCTTGCCATTCTTGTTGTTGCTGTCATCACTGTCATCATTGTCATTGCTGCCACTGCCATTGCCATCATTGCCATCATTACTGGATGAGAACTTGGCTTCATCAAGAGAAGAACCATGGAGCTCAAAACTGTACTCACCAAAGTTGAAGCCAGGCTCATGCTCTACATAGCCCATCTCAGTGGACCCTTTGCCAAAAGTTGTGTTGCCAACGTCATTGGTAGCATCTTCCATGACTGTAGAGAGTGCCAAACCTGCCTTCAGCTTCTCACTGTACTGTGTGAGACACAGTAAGTGTAAGCAAAGGACTTTGGCATCTGATAGACATTGTTAGACATACCTTTCCTTCAATCAATTGGAACATGCAAGCATCGTGTGAATTGGCTCCTGGCTTGCAACCATCATGTATTCAATTGTACCAGAACTTGAACAAGTGTGTCAAGTGGGTCTCCATGACTGTGGCAGGCCAATCATTGTTGTCATCAAAGAACTTGTTGATGCTGTGAATGCCCTTGTGCATGAGCTGCTTGTGTTGATCTTTATCTGATTGTATGAATGAGAAAAAGCAACAGAAAGAGGAATTGACTAAGCAAAGAGATACCTCCCAGGAGTTGAGCTTTGTAGTTAACAATCAAGAGACGTGGTGAGCACTGCTCAAAGTCACATAGAATGAGCTGGGTGAGTAGTCAACTGGAGCATGTGCTCACAGTGAAGATGATGAGAAGAACAAAGAGGGGCAGTACCACTGCAGTAAGGCTTCCAGCTATCCCACAACGTTGCTTCCTTGGAGATCCAGGCACCAGCATGCAGGTTTTTGAGCTTGGCTAGGCCTTTAATCTCCAGCTGGCCCCACTCACCATTTTCCCACATGGCATGGTCAAAGTAGATCTTGCAGACCTTGTTGGTGAAGAAGGCCATTGTCTGGTGCAAGACTTCCTCCATTGTGACAAGTTGGCTGTGGATCTCCTTGATGAGCTTAAGCATCTTGCCAAACTGCACCTGGCTAACAAAATGCTGATCAGCATGCTTACACCACTCAACAAAGAAATGCAGTGCACCATTTGCTGCAAATGTTTGAAGCATCAGTAGTCAGTCTCAGTATGAGATAGCTGTGTAGAATAGAACGTACCAACAGGGATCCACAACCTGCTACTTGATGAGCCGCTACTCAAAGATGCACTTGATGAGCTGCTACTTGACAAGGCTGCCATTTAATTGTCAGTGATTGCAAAATAAACAAAATTGGATGAAGGCAATAGTGTACATGATTGATTGCACAACACTGTAGTATGGGCAAGTCAAACTGATCAACCTGCCCTGCTGGTACACACTCACATTTGTTTGCCTGCATTTGCCCTCGTTCTGGTGAAAATACAAAAAAAAAAGAGAAAGAAAAACATCAGTAAAACAATGGACAACCACAAGATCCTCATGAAGCATTACAGCTTTTACACACCTCTGTGTGACACTGTCCATAAAGTCCTACTTGAAGATGAAGGCAATGGTGTTGTGTGGGGCAGCTACGCTGGCCTGACCACTTGTGAATGCCTCCTGCTCACCCTCACCCTTAAAGACCTCACAACCCTCATGGCTGGCAATAGCAATGACACAGCTGCCAAACTATTCAGAGAGGACCAGTTAGCCAACACCACACTCCTCAAGGAGATTATGGAGGAGCTTACCTTGAGGCTGATCTTGCTTGGTTGTGCTCACATACTTCTTTGACAAAGACACTGGCTTCTACTACCCCACCTTTGTCCCCCTGCTCAACTTTGAAGAATAAAACGGGGGCGAGCACAAAAAATACAAAGAAAAAGAGTAGAAATAGGGAGAATGAAAATCAAAGTAAATGAAATCGTGGGTGCAGAGAATTAAGGAAAATAAAATAAAAAACAAAGAAAAGTGGGTGGCAGAAAAGGAAAATCGAAATGAAATAAAGGGGGCGTGACCTGCATGCA
The DNA here is from genome assembly GCA_000826505.1 of Acanthamoeba pearcei. NCBI lineage: Eukaryota > Discosea > Longamoebia > Acanthamoebidae > Acanthamoeba > Acanthamoeba pearcei. Next base: position 2,967 of record CDFJ01178374.1, read on the forward strand.
GGCTGGCCCAATGCTGGTGCTGCCCCTTAGGGGAGCACTCAAAGAATAAAAAGAGAGAGTGAGTGCTCCCTCTATAAGAGGGCAGCACCTGAAACAACATGAAGGTGGCCTTTATCCTGTCTTGACTCAGCAGAATGTTGCAGTGCCTGTGGAAAAATGGTAGGAGGCAGGCACATTTTGGTTCCACCAAAGCAACCCATCAAGTTGTCATGACCATGTGCATGGGCAGCCACTGAAAGCAGGACAAATTGACCCTGCCTTCTGTGGAACACGCCAAGAGTTTCTTGGCGTTGCAGTGCATGTGTTGTTATGATAAGGAGCTGGGCATCTTGGTTCCACCAAAACAAGTTGTTCAGATTTTGCCAGGATTGGAACCCCTACAAAACCAGTTTCTGCATTCATCTTTATTTTTACTCACAAGTGCTCCCCAACAGGGCAGCACCAGCTAGAGGTACAGGAACCCTTTGATTTTTGCTTGATTGGTTCCTTGATTAATGGAGTCCTGCATGGGCATCATGTAGGACTCCAATTTGATTGCCATTCAGGACCAAGAGCGATGCTGAGGCCATTTGCAGCACCTAGATGAGCATGTAAATTCCCATTTCTCCACAATTGTGTGATCTTTGTGTAATTTTGACTAATGCTCACATTTCATCTTCAGATCCTTTGAACCACACAAGGACCTAATTGCCTGTCTCAAAACCACCTTGCCTGACAAAGTGCTATCAATCATGTATGATAGAGTGACGATCTTTGGCCCATTTGCAAGTGAAAACTACTACCTGCACCACTACCATAAGTGGCACTACTCCAGTGGCATGTTGTGTGACTTTGAGATGCACATCTACACCAACAACAAGCGCCATGGTGTTGACGTCCTCTACTGCCAGCTTTTCTGCATCTTCACTAACTATGTCAGCCTATCAACCAGGAGGAGCTCTTCAACATCTTCAAGGCATATCATTATGCATTGTATGTCTCCTCCTTTTGATTTGTAACTTCATTCACTAACATGTAAGTGTGCAGGTGGGCCAAGTGCATCTGCAAGGAGCCGCACCACAGCAAAGAGATCTAAGATCTCATCTGAGCCTTCTGCCCCAGCTTTGACATCTTCTCCCCTCATCATCTTGTTGAGAAGGAGCAAAGTGTGGTTCCTGCCTGTGAGATGCCCCTTGCTGATGAACAGGAGGAGGAAGAGGAGGGTGAGGAACTTGTGTGTGGCTCAAGGAATTGGTACGCCTTCCTCTTTGTACTTAGTTGTCTTTTATTGCTAACCAATACTAACATGTCAGTGGTGATTCTCTTCAGGATGACCTGGCCTGCCTCAACTGCATGGTCCACAAGATGCCCTCCAACTTGGAGCAGCTTGTGCTCTGGGGCCTCTCAGACCAGAGTCTTGATGTTTATTCACTTGATGGTGGCCCAAAACGCCTCATCAGGTGGGTTTGTTGGACATGTTGTGGATGTGGATTGTGTGTGACAAGAATGGGAAGATCCTATTCGCCAGGTGCAGCCTGCCCTGGTGCTGGTGCTGTCTTCATGCGTGGGAAAAGGTCATGTCTTACCTCAACACAAGTGAAGGTACATATCTTCACTTTCTTTGTTCTTCAAGCCCCTTTACCCACATGTTTGTGTGCAGGAGAAAAAAGATGCCGGTGGCTGGGGCACTGGAGATTGTCTGCCTGATGTGTTGGCCTACACTGAACTTGCACTCATTTAAGATGAGAGGTCCAGTCATTCTGGCAACCATGAGTTCAATGGACTAAAGTCTATCTTGTCATGATAAAATTGTATTTAATCTAATTTTGAGGACACAAAATGAGTTCATATTTCAAGTTAATGACACCTCCAATAGGAGGTGAAAGCAAGTTGCATGTTGGAAAATAAGTAGAATAATGTGGGAGTTTGGTACATGTTAGTGGAAGAAGTGTGTGTATGTGTATGCAGGCAAGTCAAGGTGCATTTGTGTGGTTTAGGTAAATATAGTGAAAGGAAATGGAGAACATCAGAGGAATGAGATTTATTTTGAATGTGTCCCATAGCCTACAGGGAGTTCAGGACTGCATACGTGTACTCACTTGCCTCCATCCCATTGCGTACAGGGAGTTCAAGACTGCGTACATGTACTCACTTGCTGCACAACCCATTTTTGTGTGTATAGATGTCATATGATTAAATTTCTCCAGTGCATACATGTACACACCATAATGCATCAGTATGAATGACTTCACACTGGTTCACTTCTGAATTCCACAGCCTGCACACCTCAGACTTGCATGCCAAGCGTCATGATCCTGCTTGCCATCACCAATCCACCAACAGAATGAAGCTGCTTATTTCAGGCACACCAGGAATAAGCACCTAATTCATTACCTGAAAAGAGGTCCATTCTGAAGCAACTTTAGTGCTATAAAATCAATTTTACTTTCCATTTATTCTTCTATTTGTTGTGTCATCTCTCAAAAACAAGCACCAAAACTACTTGCATAAATCATTCCAGCACTTCAAAACCAAAAATCGAACAAAAAAATTTGACACAGGCCTCAATACTTGAAACTACTTGCTCTGACACCATTTTAACACAACAAAAATTTCACAGACATTTTCAACCTCTCATCTTAAATGAGCGCAAGTTACCAGTCAACTGCCTCACCTACCCTGGTGCAACTCCCCAAGGTTGGAGAGCTTCCCTGCAATATCTTGTTGAGGGGACCTGTGGATCAGGGACAGTGATGAGTAAAGAATGGTTATCATTGGGGGGACAGGAATGAGACAAAATGTTTGTATGACATTGAAAACATGCCTGTGCAGAGGGAAGGATTCTAACAACAAGATGAGACACATCAGCACCAACAAACATATTGCATGGCTTCTTTGTACGTTCCCTCTCCCCTGTGTATATCTTTCATTTCACAACATTTATGGACTATTTTCAGGGACTGGCCAAGGAGACAAAGTGACTGAACAGGGTCACAAGAGGAAACGACAGCACAAGCAAGAGGAGCACAAACAGGAGTGAGAGGAGCAAGAGGAGCGTGAACAGGAGCAAGAGGAGCACAAATGGGAGCAAGAGGAGCACAAACAAGAGTGAGAGGAGTGCAAATGGGAGTGAGAGGAGTGCAAATGGGAGCAAGAGGAGCACAAACAGGAGCAAGAGGAGCACAAATGGGAGTGAAAGGAGCACAAATGGGAGCAAGAGGAGCACAAATGGGAGCAAGAGATTCAGTACATGGATGGTGGTGATGTGCCAAGCTCAAGCAAGGAAGAGCTCAACAAGTACCCATTTGTTGTTGAGGTACTACTTGAGCTTTCTATTTTTCTTTTGTTCCTTTTGTTGTTAGGTCTTGCGCCTCATCAACTCAAAGAACAAGATCTTGTGGGGGGCTATAGCAGCGTCATGACTGCTCCAACGCCCTGGGTGTTGTGACAGGTCAGGTGGGTAAGCTTGCCTCTCCTTTTCAACATGTGTGCCAACCATGATGGCCAACTAACCACCATGATCATGCAGCATTACTATGTGCCTTTGCAGGAGTGTGAGCGAGGTGACTGAGACAAAGACAGGCCTCAAGAAGCCACTTTACTTTGTCAGCCCAATTGATGTGCTTTGTAAGAGGTACAAGTCAGGCAAGGGCAAGAACAACATCTTCAACTACTGCCAAGATCAATGGCAGAAGCATCCTTCCAATTGCAAGCACTTCTACAAATGTGAGCAGTACGTTTTCCTCTTCATGAATCTTACTTTGTGAGGTGCCAACCAGCTGCAACCTCTTTGAGGCGATTTGCATCATCATTGTCAAACACATGCAGCTCCTTGAGCAAGGGATCAACATTGACTTCTTTGGCCAAGGTTGCATCCATTGCTATGGTTCAACCTATTGCATACTCAGTGATCATCCCCCCCAAGCCAAGCTCGCCAGTGCATTCCTTGTCTCCTCGTTTTCTCTCCTTGTTTGATCAATTGTGTTGTGCAGGCCTAGCTGGGTGTGGCTGGGTTGGCTGCTGCTACTGTCAGAAGCCCACCCAGCTCTTCAAGTCCATGGAGTGGCCTCACACCATCCCCAAGATGGGCATGACCATACCCAGGCCTGGAAAATGGAACCCCAAAGGCTGGCACAATCTTCACCAAGAGGCCCTCAATAAGGCAGACACAGGCCAGCATGGCAAGAGGTCAAGCAGCCAAGACAATCAAGTACAACAGATGAAGTGCCAAGGTGACAAGCCCCTTCTGGGACCTTCTATGGATGCAATGATCCTTCTTCCTTTGCTTCAGCATCTGCTTCCTCCATCTCCAGCTCATGGGCCTTTTCAAGGTATGTTTAAACTTTGCAACATTTATGTTTACTAACTTCTTTGTTTTAGAGACACCTTAGGTACACATGCACAAAGCATGACATCAGTGATGAGCTCAACAGGAGGATCAAGAACTACCACACGTTTCCTGGCAAGAGTGGCTTTGGCACATGTTCACAAAGAGGAAGGGCAAGATGGTACGTAGTAACTTTCATTTCTATGCTTGTGAATGCAGAGCATTGCAGCACTTACTGGTGATGAACTGGAGAGCCTTGTGCAGGTCATCAAGGTCTGCTTGATGGGGCTCATCCCTGATGAGGAGCAGAAGTGCTGGGAGCTGCACATTGACCTCATCCACCTTCTTCAAGGTGACCACTTCACTAATGCAACGCTGGTGATATTAAGGTGAGTTTTCCATACTGAAGGTAGGAGGTAAAATTTGACTGTGTCAGGTACCAGAAATGGATTTTTTAAATATCTTTTAAATGTGTATTAGGTACCCAATACAGCCATATTTGATGCACCTACCTTAGGTATGGAAAACTCACCTTAATGTCTAAGATTGCTTGCTGGAAGGCAGTGATGGTGAAGCAGTACAGTGATGTGATGGAGAAGAGGAGCAGTGGCAGAATCATGGAGAATGTGAGTGAGATGGTGAAGGTCAGCTTTGGGTTCCCCAACTTTGAGACATGTGAGAGTTGATTTGGTTCCTTGGTCCCCCAGAGTTTCAAGATATGAAACTCTGGGAGCAATGACACCTGGCAGTGAAGTGCATGTGTGTGTGCATGAACCAATGCAACATCACCTGTGATGTCCTTGTCAAGGTATGTGTTTCTATGCACTTTTTTATTTTCTGCATAAATGCTGTTGTGAAGAGTGCTCTGCAATGGGGCAGAGCCAATTACTCCTACCAATTGTGTGTGTGTGTGTGTGTGTGTGTGTGTGTGTGTGTGTGTTCTTGCAGATGCACAAAACGGATGCTGTCCTTCTTAGCCACAAGGGCGAGGATCTGCCTCCCACTGAGAAGAAGGTGGCTCCCTACTTGGTGGTTTGTGCCTTGCATCCAGCAGGCCAGTTCCATGTCTGACAACTTGCTGCCCTCAAGTTGGGTGTCATTTGTGAGCTGGGTGAGTTGGGGTGGGCGAAGGTTGACCTTGCTTTGGCATGCTTGCACACTGGCTTCCACTTCTATGGCCACTACTTGTGGCCAGGCAATTTATTTGTCCTACAAGTACCTCAGGCACAGGCCATGGTATTGTGTCAACCTGTCCTGTGTGTGTGGTACTTTTACTACTTATCATGAATGTTCTCTTTGTTATGCAGGATGACTTTGTCATCACAGATGACAAGTTAGGAAATGGCTGCTATGGTGTAATGACCAGGCAAATGTCGTGGTGGCTAACATTACAAAAGTTGTGACATTCAGCAAGTCTGAATGTGCTGCTTCCAGTGCACAGGGTCAATGGGCAAGCTGATGTGGTGGGCCACACTCCACTCATTCCACCTGAGAGGAACAAAGTAATGCACCACACTCATCTTGAACCAAAGCCAAGAAGAACACACAGTCAACAAGACTCTCTCCTAGCAACACTTCAAGCCAGGGAGGGCTACAACTGCCAAATGATTTGGAAGATTGAGGACTGCTGGCCTACTAACTTGTGGGCTGACAATGACAAGCAGCAGCAGCAAGGACAACAAGAGCAGCAGCAGCAAGGACGATGAGGATGACAAGAGCAGCAGCAATGATGAAGACGCCAGCAAGAAGGGTAGTGGAGAAGGGTTACACACATAGAGCTATTCCATTGTTTACTAGCATCACCATAGGTACAATGGATGACATCAGCGTGGAACAGACAAGCAGAGCAATGGCAGGGAATGGATGAGGACAGTTGAGTATCTAATGGTGGAGACAATAAGAGTCAAGTATCTGTGTGTCATGGATGCTTGATTTTCTGCCACAAAGACAACACCCCCATTTCCTTGACTATCTTGCCATCAAAGAGTACCTGCGTTCTGTTCAGTGGGAATCTCTTGGGCATGCCCAAAGTCCAAGACCACAGACAAGCTGGGCAGCCCATTTTCTCAGCCATATTGGCCCATCCATTTTCCCAGTGATTGGAGTGTCGAATGCCAGCTGATAATCATTGCATATGCATATGCAATGATTTGTAGGAGTGGATGTGGTGGGGACATACCATTTCAGTGTAGTTAGAAACCATAATGCCAGTTCACCTGTTTGTATGCCAATTCACAAGTTGCTTGTGTTGGAGCAGTTACTGAGTTTGTTCTCAGAGGCTCCACAACACCAGAGAAAGGCTTCCTGCACACTTTCTGTTGATGTTAGTTGAGGCTAATGTGGCTAGAAAGGGGGGGGGTACAGTTGAGAGCAAGTAGAACATCTTATGCCCAGATGGCTGGTTCTCTAGTATAGTTGCCAGCCACTGGTGAGATGCCATTTTGGACATGGAGTAGTAGCAAAGGCAACATGCTCTGACCAAGTCAACAGGAAGCATATGCATGCAGTGCAAACAACAACATTTCCTTGCCTTGAGACAGGTAAAATCAATGGTTGAAACCTTGGTTAGAGCAGATGGTGAGGCATCTGATATCCATTGTTGCACATGAGGTGGGAGATTTGTTGCTGTGTTCATGGTTACAGTACTTTTGGCTCAGCTGAGGAGGCATTTTGTGCGTCCAATGCTCCCCCATAAAAGGCTGCTCAGCTGTGTAGCTGGCGCCATACACTTGTGCAATGCTGAGAAGCATGTGTGTATTTTTAGGTTGAAGGGTGTGTCACAGGTGAGGGGGTCTTATCAGTAAATCCATCAGTTCAAATTGTCAATGCTGGGATTTGAACCCTTACCCCTCCACTACCATGTTGGAACGGTGCCAACTGTGCCAAAAATACCACAGTACTTTTGGCTCAGCTGAGGAGGCATTTTGTGCCTCCAACACTGGCACCGTTCCAACAAGTTAGTACAAGAAATCATTGCACACACAAATGCAATGATTTTTGCAATTTAAAAATCATGCTTTGTATGTTAATATGTATGTTTAACTGGTCAACAAAATTGTTGTGTATGCATATGCAATGACTATGTGGATGTGCACAATGAGCAAAAAGGAGTCCTCTAACCTGGTGTTCACAAAAAGGGGACAGTGTACCTTTTTCACTAACTATCTGGCATCAT
>CDFJ01178984.1:0-79172 GCA_000826505.1 Acanthamoeba pearcei
GGTACTGCTTCAGGTGAAGCAGGCTCACTGAAATTTGCTGGGTACTGCTTCAGGTGTTGAGCAAAAAAGGAAACAGTTGACAGAAAGTCTAATTTTTGACGTTTGTGCGTACCAATAGAAAAAACTGGGGTACGTGCCCTTAACGTCGGCGCGGATCACCTTGGACGGTGGGCCAGCGCAGACGTCATTGCTGCGCTGGTTGCGCGCCTTGAGGAGGTGCGCGCCGCCCCGACTGTAAATATTGTATTGTAGTGTTACAAGTTTGCCTTCTTTCTGTACAGTGTCGTGGTGAGCCGTTACGTCAGTGGTTGCGTTTCTTGTGCTTGCCTCGCTTGCGGTCTACTTTGTCGGTCCGCCGGACCGGCGACAGGGAGCGTGACCGCACTCCAGCCGAGCCTGCGGGAAGCTGCTGCGACGACGATGACGCGGACGAAGTGGGCGGATGGATGCGATCCTTGCCCCAATCGATGCGGTCGTCGGAGCGCGTCCGCGTCGGTTTGTTCTTCTTCGCGCTCCTGCTGCTCGCCTTGGCCGCTTTGTCGTCTTCCACGCGTTGTACGGGCGGCAGCGAGGGCGATGAAGATGACGAGGCCGCTGTGGTGAGGTTGGGGCTGCTGGCTGCGCTGTGGAGGGGTCGAGGCGTGGTGCGAGGCGAGAGGCGGGCCAGAAAGTTGCCCCAGGTGTCTCCCGCGCGACGCGCCATGGTCCGCCCTCGTCGCTCCACCCTCTCATTAGACGAGGCTAGATCCGACGACGATGAATCGGAGTTATGCAGGCCGCCGCCGCGCTGCACGGCATCCCTCGGTGAGGCCACGGGGGAGGTCCGCGCCGAAGAGGAGGACTTCGCAGCCCGCGCAACGGCGGGTGAGCGGGCCAGCGGACTCGAGCCGCCCGAAGTGAGGGAGCTCTCGCCCCTCGACCTGTCCGTGCGCAGCCGTCGCTCGCTGCCGCCCTTGCGCGGCCCGGCCCGACAGCTGGACTCGCGGTGGAGCGTGGACCCGCTGCGCTTGCCGCGCGTGGTCATCGACGAAGCGGGCTGCTGATCGCCCACGAGCAGGTCGCGCGTCCGGCGCGCGGGCGAAAGCGACCGAGAGCGGTGAAGGCTCCGCTCGGACATGGAGCGCTTCTTCTCCAGCTTCCGCTTGCGCATGCGCCGCCTCTGCCTGACCTCCTCCGACTCGCTGCTGTCGCTCCCGCTCCCGCTTCCGCTGTAGGAGAGCGGCTCCTCGCTCTCCTCTCCGTCATCGTCGTGGGCCTTCTCCTCTCCCGCTGGTCGGTCGATCCGGTCGTCGGTCGTGTTCTTGCCCAGCTTCTTGACGATGCTGCGGAAGCCCTCGACCATGCGCGGCGTGATGGCTCCCAGCCGCGAGCCGATCCCGCTCCCGGCGTTGCTGCTACCGCTGCCCTCGCTCGCCAGCGTGTCGGCCTCGGCATCGGCCTGATGCGGGTGGGGCTCGACCCGCACAGCGGACATGGTGCCCAGGGAGAGCACCGGAATGGCCGGCTTGGCCGAACCAGTCGTGCTGTCGGCGCTCGTCGACGTCACTCCGCGCCGAGGGGCCAGGGCCACTCCGCTGCCCGATGAGTGGCTCGCTGCGCTCGAGCTGCTGCCGTTCGTCTTCTGCCGCCGCCCACTCCCTCCATTCCGCGGCGAGTCTGTGCCACGCCTCTTCTTCTCCACCACTTCCTCCTCCGCTTCCCTGACTACCGCCGCCGCTCCTCGCGTCGCTTCGTTCTTTTCGACTGTAGCGGCGCATTCGTTCTTTTCATCGTCTTCGTTCTCCGCCTGCGGCCCCACCCCGGGGTTGTCGACTGCTTCGTGGGCCTGGGAGGTCGTGGTCGTGGGCGTGGCGGGCCATCCGCCCCGAGGTGTGTTGCGCTCGCGGCGGTATTCGGCGATGTAGGGGTTGTCATGGGCGGCCGAGTCGCTGAGCAGTGCCGGGTTCACGCCGGTGAAACTCTCCCGCTTGATCCGGTCGTGATCCGTGCCGCCGCCCGTCCGTGTCAGCTTCCCGCCCGACAGAGCCCGCACCAGACGCGCGCCCTTGCTGTTCCGCTTGCCCGTACTGCTCTTCTCCCTCTTGGCCTCCTTCTTTTCCTTCCTCTCTTTCTTCTCCTTCTTCTCTTTCTTTTCCTTCTTCTCCGCCTTGTCCTTGCGCTCCTTAGTCTTCCCCTTTCGCTTGGGCTTGTCCCTCGATGGCGGCAGCTGCGGCCCGGCCGAGTAGGCCCGCGGCCGTTCGAAGGTCTCCGCTCCACGCTGGCCCGACGACGGTGATGGCTCGCCGTTGGCCGCCGCCGTGGTGGTGCTGTTCATGGATCGCGAGTGGCGGCGTCGCGACCCGTGCTTGCTGCTGGTGGTCGCTTTCCGAGGCGAGGGGGAGGGAGATGTCGATGTCGACGAGGAGGGAGACGATTCAGGCGACACCACCATGCGCGGCGACGTCGATAGCGAACCGGCTGCTGCAGTAGTCGCAGGTGCGACCAGCAGCTGCGGTCGCCAGCCACTCTGGGACGCGGCGAGCGGGGAGGCTGCAAGCGCGCGGGCCTTTCCCAGGCGCGGAGCCTCCAAGCTCGAGGAGGCCGGGCCGCGGCGGGGCACCGGCGGCGAAGATGATGTCGTCGCACTGCCGCTGCTGGTGGCCAAGGGCTGTTTGCGTACCAGCGAGGCCGACGACTTGAGGCCGAGCAGACCCGACTGCGGGAGGCCTCCGGGGAGGAGCATCACCGACCCGGATCCGTCCGACGAGAGCGACGAGGCCCGCGCGCGGCCCAGGGCCAGCGAGTCGCGCTTCCGGTCGTGCATGTCCTCCTCGCGATGGTCCTCGTCACCCACCTCGCCGTCCCACACCACACTCATCCCACCACCACTGGTTGCCCCAGTGGCAGCCGGACCGGCGTGGTGGTGGTGCTTGCGGTGGTAGGCGTTGAGCTCGCCGAGGGCGTTGGCGCGTCGCTCGCGCTCTGCCTTGAGCCGCTTCTTGATCTCGGCCCGCTTGTGCAGCATCTCCTTCTGCTTCTCGCGTTCGCGCCACTCGCGCTTCATGGCCTCTTCGTTTTCGTCCACCACCCACGTCGGGTCGGGGTCGCCCCACTCGTCGGAAGAGCCGTCCGACGAGCCGGACGAGGATGAGAGGCCGTCCGAAGATGACGAAGATGATGAATCGGAGGAGGACAAGTTATTGCCGCCGCCTTCATCGACGGAGAGGTAGAACATGTCCTCGCGCTCCTCCTTCTCCCGCTCCGCCGCGCGGGTGAAGATGAAGCGCGACTGCACCGAGTACAACATCGAACTCGTCGAGACCAACATGATGGTGGATGATGACGATCAGCGCGCGTTCTTCTGCCGCTTCTGTCCGCGAAGGATGAAGCCGCTGTCGATTAAGCCTTAGCCCCCCTCCCACCTGAACTAATCTTCGTCCTCTTCGCTTTTGGCCCCCCTTCGTTCTTCTTATTTCGTTTTCCGTTACCTCCGCCGCGTGGTCTGTGTGCTCGGTGTCCGCGCCAGACCGAAGCGACCAAAGGGGAGGGGGTTGAAGGGGTAGAGGGGTAGAGCCAGCTTGACCGTTGGAGGGGCGGGCTTTTTGTGTAAGTTTGAGGGAAGGGGAAGGGGAAAAAGTGATTACAGCAAAAAAGATCTATTTACACGTTCGTTCTGTGTGGGGGCGAGGAAGATGGGCAGTATGTTATGTACACCTCTACCAATTATTGGGAGGAGGAAGAAGGAGGGGGGAGGGGATCGTCGTCGACGTTTGTAGAAACTCTGCTTCTGGTGCCGCCGCAACCCAAGCTCAACACACGATGGCCTCCTCTTCCGGCTCCTCCTCGGGCTGAGAGAAGTCGTGAATTCGGATGGTGCGGTCGTTGGAACCCGAGATGACTGCCGAAGGAATGGAGGCGTTAGGCCGCATTGTGCCCCGTGGGGGGGGGGGAGAGACTGCAGAGAAACTGAAAGAAGGCGGGTTGCATACTCTTCGTGGAGTCGAACTGAAGGCACCACACGCGGGATGAATGATAGTCGAGGGTGCTGACGCACTGGTTCGTCTTCAGATTCCAAACCTGCGGAGAGACGCTCAAGGTCAGGTTCACGTGAAGAACATGCCTCAAGGCGATGCGCGTACCTTGATGAGAAAATCGCCAGCCCCGGTAACGAGCTTGTTGCCTTCGAACTGCAAACACAGCACACGGCCTGGGAACAAAAAAAAAAACAAAACAAAACAAAACAAATGAGAGGAAGCTGTCAGTTCTGGCCAGCTACTATCGTGGCGAGCGGTGGAGAGCGGAGAGATCAGATTCGCCTTGCTGGAATCAGTTCCGAAAGGATCGGCCGTAATGATGATCAATAAGAAGAATTAAAAAAGTAATAAGAAGAGAGAAGAAAGAAAAAAGCGGCCGTCTCTTTCTCATGCTAAAGACTATGTCATCAGATTCTGCGTGATTACTGAATGGGTGGGGAGGGGGGGAGCGCACCGGTGTGTCCGGTCAGCGTCTGTTCGCAGGTGAAGTTCTTCATGTTCCACACCTTCACCGTCGTGTCCCGCGAACCCGAGATGAGTATGTCGCGCTCGTTCTCGTACTGCAGCGTCCACAGACCATCTGTGCGAAGAGATGGCGCCAACCAGGAGAGACGCTCAGTTGGGTTGTGGCTCCGGACACAGCCGCACACGATAAAAATGACGGAGCGCACGAACCAGTGTGACCGGTGAAGACGTGGACGGGTTTGGCCTTCCTGAGGTCCCACAGCTTGATGGTGTGGTCCCACGAGCCGCTGAACAGTCGGTAATTGGTGGAGTCAAAATGGAGACCGCACACCTCCTGGGTGTGCCCCTCCAGGGTGTTGATGCACTGCTTGGTCCGCCGATCCCACACCTAGGCCCAGAGCCACCCGTTGGTAAGATGAAAGCGTCCCATTGGGCTTTCACGCGCGCGCACACACGCACACGCACACAAACCTAACCTCAGCGAGAAAGGTACCTTGATGGTGTTGTCCTTCGAGCCGGATACGATGTACTGCTCGCTGAAGCGAAGGCACACGACTTCGTCGACGTGGCCCTCAATCACATCTGTGCACTTCTCCGTCTCCAAGTCCCACACGCGCATCGTGTTGTCTGCAGAGCCGCTCACCTGCGCGCGAGCATTGGGGTGATGGATGAAGCATTGAGTGAATCGAGCGCGGGCCACGAGGCGAAGTCAGCGGCTGATGCCGTACGACGTTCTTGGAGTCGATGCGGAGGGTGCCGACAAACTCGCGGTGGCCCACGAGCTTGGAGATGGTGGTGGGCTTCTTGCCCTCCCGGAACTTGTCCAGGTCCCACACGCGGATGGTCTTGTCGTACGAACCAGACACTATCCTGTCTTCATCAAACTGTTTGCGGGCACCAACACACCACACACACACACACACACAACCATAGGGTTAGCGGTGAGCAATGGTGGTGGAGGAGGAGGAGGAGAAAAGGAACCCACCTGCAGGCAATAGACTTCTTCTTCGTGGCCATGGAGGGTGACAACGTTGGGCTTGCAGTGGAGCCACCGGTTTTCGATCTCTGTTCGCTGTTTGAAGCTCTCCATCCAACTTTCGCACGTATCCCCGGTCCTCCAGTCCCTGCCAAAGGGAGGGAGCGGCACAGCCAGAGCGCGTGGTTCCACGAAAAAAGCGAATCAACAACAAAGCCAAACGAAGAACGAAACAGCACGTGGGGGGGGGGGGAGGAAAATCGATGAGAAGGCAGTGGAGACGTACCTCCATTTACAAGAAGAAAGCCAATGTCGATGGTAGAGAGCCTTCCACAGGAGGTGCTCATCGTAGAGGAGGTTGCGCCAGGCAACGCTGGCTGAGCTGAGATTTAATACGGATTTGATGTCGAGGAAGCTGCCGATGAGAATCAGCACCTCAGGGGGCAACGTAAGAAGCTCACACCCGCCTTCATCCTTGCTTGAAGAGTTGGTCATCTCTTTGTTGTTGGTGTTGAGATGGGGCATGCAAATTGCCTGGAATTTCCAAAAGCGTCAAGACGGTGGGTAGCCGCGCGGTCAAGGAAGGGGAAAGAGAGGTGAGATTGATCGGTTGAGAGTTGCACCTGATGCAGCGCGAGGCCGACGATTGATTTGTTGCAGGAGGTCTCGTGGCGGAGCAGAGCGACGCGGTGCTGTGTATTTTTTTTTTTTTTTTGTGATATTTTTTGTGATGGTTGCCAAAGACTTTGGTTTCGGCCATTTCTGCGCGTGCTTTCCTTCGGTTGTCTGCCGTTGTGCCGTGTGCCGTTTTTGAGTGTCTCCACTCGGCCACTGCAAGTCGGCGACCATCGACACTGCCTCCGATACTCTGTACTTTTGGTGGAGGAAAAGGCGTTGAACATGCAGCGGAGACGAAGAGCGTATATCGTCGTTATTATTATTATTATTATTATTATTATTATTATTATTATTATTATTATTATTATTATTATTATGACCGTCGTACTTTTCTGTGTCTTCTCCGTCCCGTTAAACTTTTCACCTCTCTCGATTCGCGCCGCGGAAAGGCCTCAGAGATGGATCTCGAACTCGAACTCGAACTGGAAGATGAAAACAACGCGGTTAAAGTAAAGGTGGATGATGAAAACTTCTTGTCTCTTCTTGACGACCTGGACGCGGCTGCGTTCGTGTGCGCCACTCAAACGCCCCTGACCCTCGCCGAGCTGTGCCACCAGACCATCATCGACCAGTGCGCTGCCGTCTTCTCGGTCATCATGCAAGGCGAGCAACAGCGGGCCAGGGAAGAGGTCGGAGAAGAGCTTGAGGACGCGGGTCTGCTGCTGCCAGCGGAGCTGGCGGACGAAGTGATGGGGACCATGTCCGCGCGTCGGCTGTGGACCAACGAGCTGTTCGAGTTTGCGCTGAGGAGGGTGGGCATGAGCGTGGTGGAGCTCTCGGGCCAGCCTCGGCTGACCCGCGCCGGCCCGCTGCTCAACTCCCCGCGCTACCACTCGAACCTGCGGCGCCTCACCGTTGCGTCCATGACCCTGGGCTCGTCGCTGCTCGAGCTGCGCGCGCGACCGCTGCTGGAGGAGGTGGTGCTCAAGGGCACGGACCTGCGTGCGGTGACGCTGGCCGACTGCCCGAACCTGCGCCTCGTCGAGCTCGCCACCGCCGACCTTCAGGCCTTGCGCGTTGAGAGGTGCCCGTCGATTGAAACGTTCAGCCTCCAGACCAGCCATTTCGTACGACACACACAACAACAACACACTCCTCGCTGGTTACCTTAGCCGTTGAGAGTGTGTCTAACGTGGCGCCGACAGGTGGATGCGGCCGTTGCGCAAGTCGTTGAAGGCTGCCCTAACCTCCGCGACCTGCACTACACCGCCAGACATGCGCAGTCAGCGGTACCAGCACGCCTGATCCTATGCGGGAGCGCTCACTCATCCCCCCCCCCCAAGCATCGGTGTGCAATTAATGGAGTGCAGAAGGAGATCGACGGGGGAGAAGAAGCCCCCGTCGTGTTGCGGTTGGCCGACCGGGAAGCGCAGCTCGAGCAGCTGGAGATCTTCCACAGCGGCATCCAGAGCATCGAACTGACCGGCGGCTGCCCGCACCTGAGCAAGCTCACGCTCCACAACTGCCGCCTCCTTCGCTCGGTCCACATCACCGAGGCCAGGTCGCTGACGCACCTCCGTCTGGACAACATCAACAACCGGCGCGACTGGCTGCGACCGGCCGGGACCACGGACGAAGCTGCTGGCGCTGATCAAGACGAGGAGGCGTCCGTGCGCATCGAAGACGCATCGCATCTGGTCATGGCCGAATTCAAGAATGTCAACGCGCACTACCTGGACATCCTGAAGAGCATCTCGCGGGACCTGCAGTCTATCAAGTTCGTCCACCTCGTCCGCGGCGCCTTGGAGCCACGTGCGCGTGACATCGTCCGGCTGCTGCTCGAGCGCGACGCCGCCTGTGGGCTCTCCGCACTTCGGTTGCTCCACCTGGAGCTCACGCAGGAGATCGACGACTTTGTGCTGCTGGCCAGCGGCAACACACCGATCCTGCCCGCGCTCTCGCATCTCGTCCTGATAGGCAGGCCCATCCGCAACGTGACCGTCGGCGGTCTGCCCGAGCTGTCCCGCGTGGAGCTGGGCGACTGGCACGACGGATCGCCGATGGGCGACGTCAGCCGCGACATTATCGACGGCCGCGTGTCGGTGGCTGGCCCCAAGGTCCGCACCGTCCAGCTGTGCTCGCTGCGCGTGCGCGACCTCCACATCGACTGTCCGGCCACGCTCCGTCTGCTGTGCTGGAGCACCCACGTCCCGCCGCACGAACTGCAGCGCTGGCCCACAGCACTGCCGGCCCTGCATGTGGCCGAGCTCTCAGGCCTCGCCGAGGAAGACGCCGTGCGCGCGCTCGGGCACGCCCAGTACCGGCCGCGACACTACCCAGGGCCCAGGGGACCGGACTCAGCCAGTGGCTGATGCCTCTGTGTCGTGTGTTGTGTGTCGTGTGCCAGGAGGACTTCCTCTGCGCTGGTAGAGAACGGAGCGGAGGTTGACGGACAAATAATTCATTCATGTTGTTCGTTCGGTTGGCTTGTGTACAGTCGGGGTCGTGCCGTTGTGTGTTTAGTGTCTCGCTCTTTTGTTGGCCGGACCGCAAGTGGCTCGCCGTCGCCAGGGTCGAGCGATCGACTGTGTTCTCGATGTTCCTTCCGTTTCGCCACTTCGCATCCACCATTCGCCCTCGCGCGATGTTCCTTTCTCCCTCCTTCGCTCCTCGTTCCGTTGTTTCTCTTGTCGCCTTCGCCGTAATGCAGTCTCGGTCTTTCAGTTCGACTTGGCCTTGGTGTTTGTGTTCGTGTCGGCACACACCACGCATACGCGCACTGGCTCCTTCATGCCCTTGTCGGGCAGACGCATGCGGTGTGGCGTGCACTGGTCACAAAATATTTGCCCTGTAGAGGTTCACGTGGATGGTACAACAACAACAACAACAACAACAACAACAACAACACAAGAAGAAATGAGAACATGTCACCAAAGCGCGGAGCGAGTGATGCCAGGCGTACCGCAGTTACGGCAGTGGTGCTGCATTGTTGTTGTAGGTCGCAAATGGGGGAGAGAAAAGCAGCAATGAGACCAACGATAACAGAACTATTCATGCGTGCGCTCTTGGTGCAAAAGCTAAATTGGTGAGGGAAGGGGCAAGGTACCTTTCTGACGATGAGAGTGAACTTCTTCGAGCAGTGCATGCACTCGGGAGTCGTGTTGTCGGGCTGCCAGTTGTCGTGGCTGTATTTGCTCTGCTTGCGTAGGAAAAAAAAAGAGGGGTGGACATGAGCAAGCGCGCCTTGGTGATGGGGGGGGGGGCGAAAGTAGGTGAGGGAGTACCCGAGAAACGTTCTTGTCGGCCTTGGCCCCCTTGACGTCGGCGGGGCCGTTGGTGGGCTTGTCGGTCTTGGCAGCGGCCTTGGTGACAGGCTCGAGGAGGGCGCGGATTGCGGGCTCCTTGGCAAAATCGATGGGGAGCTCGCCCTTGGTGGTCCTCACGTTGGGGTCGGCGCCGTGGTCGAGCATGAAGCGCACGGCGTCGGGGTTGCCCCACTTGACCACCGAGTGGAGTGAGGTGGTGTTAATCGTGGTACCGGCGTTGATGTCGGCGCCAGCGTCCAGCAGGGTCTGGACGGTCTGCTTGAAGCTGTCGAGGGAGGCGAACGACTGCGCGTTGGAGGCGCACATACGGAGGGGCGTGTTGTTGAACTTGTCGCGCGCGTTGACGTTGGCGCCGTGGTCCACGAGCAGGCGCACGAGATCGGTGAGCGACTTGCCGGCAGCCTCGTGAAGGGGCGTGAGCATGGTCTCGGACAGCGCATCGACCGAGGCATTGGCCTTGAGGAGCGCCTCGGCCACCTCGCGGTAGCCCTTGTCGCCCCCGCTGGCGGCGTTGTGAAGAGCGGTCCAGCCCTTCTGGCCCTTGATCTCGAGGTTGGCGCCCGAATTGATGAGCGTGGTGGCGACGTCAATTTTGCCGCGATCGATGGCAAGCATGAGGGCCGTGTTGCCGGTCGACGATTGGGCATCGACATCGGCGCCGGCCTCGATGAGAACCTTGACCGCGTCGAGCGAACCGCAGCAGGCGGCCGAGATGAGGGGCGTCAGCTTCTGCTTCTCCGATCGAATGTTGACCTCGACGCCGGCCTCGAGCAGCGCACGAACGACATCGACGTAGTTCTTCTCGGCGGCGATGTGGAGGCCGCAGCAGCCGGCATGCTGCGACGAGAAAGCCGACGGATTGGCGCCATTTTTCAACAGCAGGCGCACGAGATCGAGATTGCCCTTGCCCGCAGCCGCGAACACCGGCGGCGAATCGCCGTCGACCTTGGCGCCTCCCTTGATGAGAATCTCGGCCACATCGGTGTGGCCCTTGAGGCAGGCCAAGTAGAGCGGCGTGCAATCTTCCACCACGGCCTCCAGGTCGAGCGGCGCGCCTTGTGGGCTGTTGATCAGCTGGCGCACCTTCTCGGTGTTGTTCTGCCACACGGCTTCGTGGATCTCACTGGTCCATCCCACCTGCTGCTCTCCTCCCTCCTCTCCCTGCGGTTCCTGACCGTCGCTCATTCTTCTGTCTTTCGCTCTCTTCTCTGCTGCGCCTCTCGATCCTCTCGGATTCACGAATAGCTGCGGATTGCAATCCTGGAATCACATTGCGCCAGGTTGGAAGAGAGATGTAAGCACGTGGTTTATGACTTGTAAGTGGACTCGTTATGCACTCAATTCGTATCAAATGCATCAAGCAGTGAGCATAGATGGAGGGGTAAATTATTGTTCCAGGGAGGTAGTTAAAAAGAAAGAAGAAGGGGGAAGAGAGGGATTGGCAAAGAGGCCATCATCGAGCAAGAACACGCACCGGTGCGAAGGGAGTCCAATGCGAATCGCTTCTCAACCGACGGCAAAGGGGTAAGTCCTTTTCCTTCGCTGCCGCACCGCGCAGTCCAAAAACGCCCCACAAATTGTCGCGATCCTAAGCCGTCGACAGAAAGCCGAACAACTCAGAAAAGGCGACGCAATTTTTATAATTTGCGGGCACCACGCAATTCAAATTCCATACCCGAGCGAAGGAATGCTTGGTATGTTGGGTATGTGCTACCGCGAAGCCGTGGTTGTTGGTACGGCGAAATACAACAACAACAAAAAATAATAAAAATGGAGATGGAGGAGACACCGGCCGACGAGGTCCCCACTGTGGCATTCGTGGTGGCGCTCAAGAGGAATGTGCCGCCCGCCGCCAAGTACTGCTGCCCGGCCCAACTTTGCAACTTGCAGTTATTGTTATTGACCCCTGCCCCCCCCCCCCGTGTGCGTCAATGAAAGGGCCACGCAATGGGGCGAATTCAGTGAGTACGGCTGCATAGAGCTGCAGGCTGGCGGCGCCATCCGCCTGTTCGAGCTGAAGGACAAACAGGCGGGTCGTCTCCTGGCGGTATCGTCGATCGAGGGCCTCAGCGGCGTCGCCGACAGCACCCGCTACTTCTTTCTTCGCGTGGAGAGAAATGCCCTCGCGCCTCCTCTCCCTCCCGGTGCCCCAGGCACGTGCCTTCACGCACACGCACCATCGCACATGCACGCGCACGCAACACGCAACACGCGCAACGCCTTTACCGACGGATGTATCCATGCATGCGTACAGAGATGGGCGTGGCAATCGCGTTCTACTCGAAGCAAGAGATGGAGAAGTTCATGTTTGCCGTCAACCAGCGTCGTCAGGACGGTCTGCGACCCAAGATCGAGCGCGAGCGTAGCATTCTCATGTGGGAGACCGGTGGCCAAGGCCTGGCCGGGCCGTCCATCGACAGTCGACGGGACACCGAGGAGTGGGAGGGCTCGGGTACCGACGGCGACCATGAGCCGTTCCTCACCGTCCCGCCCAAGGACATGGTGGCCCGACTCGAGGAGCTCAAAAGCAAGGTCAAGAGCGGCAACCGGCGCAAGGGCCGCACACAGGAGATTGTGATCACGCGCTCGACGCCCACCGCCAGCCCAGGGGCGAGGGCCACCTCCGGGCCGCCGCCGATCTCGTCGTCCGACTCCTCGGTCGGGACCATCAAGGCGCGGGACAAGAAGGAGGAGGTGGGGCAGTTCCTGCGGGAGCGGTGCATCCTGCTGTCCGGTGACCACGCGGCCATGGAGAAGATCATCGCCGCCGTACAATCCTACGGCCTGCAGACCACCGTCGACATCGGCAAGCGAATCATGGACGACACACTGCTGGTAGCATGCTACACGCGCCACTCCCCCGGCACTCTCTCTCTCTCTCTCTGTGTGTGTGTGTGTGTTGGCCCTGTACTCAACAGCCAGTTGCACATGCGCAGGAGTTATACCCCGCGGTGCCGGTGTCGATCATCACGCTGCTCGTGGACTTTTATACGGCCGCCACGTTCAGCACAGAGGGAACCGTCTACGGTGACTTCCGCCCTATCGACCGGTGCGGTTCATGACGGCCAGATGGGCTGACCACCTTTCTCTTTCTTCCCTCCTGCTTGCAAACACCAGGTGAGGTGCGGGGTGAGGTGGCGATGCAGGAACCGCCAAAGCTCTGGCGACAGTGGCGCAAGATGCTTGCCGACATTTTCTTCTTCTTCGAGTAACTGCTGACCCCTCCAACGCCATCTGGGCCTGATCGCGTCTGATCTCCTTCTCTTCTTCTTCTCCTCCGCCACCAGATACTTGTACGAGGAGGGCGCCGGACCCACGTCCCAATGGCCCAGCAACAACCGGCGAAAGGGGCAAGCCTACCGACACGACCTCAACGACCGACTGGTCAAGGAAGACAAGCAAAAGTATGAACAGCGGATCGCCATCAGGGACACCAGCAAGTACTTACGCCCATCAGCCCCCCCCCCCACGCGAGGGCTATCGTCACTAACACTCTTCGCTCTTTCTTCGCCCGCGCGACGGGTGGCGATCGGCTTGCCGTGCGCAGTATTATACGAGCAGAGATTCTGGCGGTACGCCTACCACACGCGCGCTCGCTCTTCGTTGGCCGCTAGCTCACCGCACGGTGGATCCCTTGCGTTCCGGGTTGTGGGGTGCGCAGACGCTGGGAATGGGGAGCAACATCGGCACGGCAGAGGACATGATGAAGCGGCTACGGAGCGCGCAGCTGACAGAGTCGCAGGGCGCGTTCATGAAGAAGAACGTGTTCCAGGAGGAGATGAAGGCCCTCAAGCGATCCTACACTGAGGGTCGCCTCTCCGTCGACGTCATGGACGCCCTCAATGAGGCCGAATCTGAGGAGAAGGCTGCAGGCAGCAGCTCGAACCCTGGCGCAGGCGGGGTGCTGGAGGAGCCCTTCGACGAGCAGACCCTTCTCAACTCCTGCGAGGAGCTAAGCCTCGAGACCGGACAGACCGATGGGGACAAGCAGCGACCTCGGGGCATCTGTATCAGCGATTCGTCCGAGGTATGTACCACCCGTTAGCCGCAACCGCGCATGCACGGCCACACACATCCACTAAACATCGCGCACGTCAGGGCCTCCGCCCGCCGACTCCGAGGTCCTCCACTGTGGTGCGGCAATCCGACCTCGAGCGCGTTTACTCGAAACTCTTCGAGAAGGCCCAGGTACGCCCGCACTTCTGCGCCATTCAGTGTTTCCGCACGCGTCCATTTACGACGCACTAACGATCGTCACCCCCCTGACTGTGGCGACGATGGCGGTGTGCGGATGTTGCGTGTGCACAGGACCCGGGGGAGAAACTACTCGCGCAGTCGCTCATTTTCGTGAGCGGCGGACAGTATCCCGCTTCCGCCGCGGTCAGCGCTGCCACCACTGGCGCCGCCACCGCGAACACCGCCCCCGCGGTCCAGACACAGGGCCTGAGCACCGTGGCGCCCCACATCGACGACCAGGCTCCGCTCCGAGATTTCGCCCGAAGACGGATGGCCGGCGAGTATGCCCCCCCCCAAATCTCGCTTCGCTCTTTTACTCAGTCTTCTCTCTTTGCCCCCCCCCCCGCGCAATCGACGCTCGCTGCAGTGTGTTGGGTGCCGACGGCCGGATACGAGGGATCGCGATGCGAGAGGAATTACCCATGCAGGACGGCGAGCTGGTGGTGCGATTCTTTGGGATGAAGGACGAGGACAGCTCGCTCCACGTCGCCATGAAGGTCATCCAAGGTGCCTGCCACCTCACCTCACGGCCGGCCGGCCGGGCGCAAGAGCGTGCGTGATATCTGACCCTTGAGGGCTGCGGCGCCAACAAAACACGTCGAACAGAAACGATCGACACGGGGCCGTTCTTTCTGAAGGGCAAGAAGAACAAGATCGTCTCGGCCAAAGGGGGCGGCTCGGAGACACGCAAGATGAAGGCCCACTCCGGCTTCTACCACATTCTCCTGGTATGCACCCCTCCCCTGGTGAATTACCGTCCACGCTGCTGACCACTCACGTGCCGCCGCCGCCGCCACAGGAGATGCATAGGCAATGCCTGGTCGAACACGGGGTGGATCTCGTGGACCACATCGTGGCGCGCGCGGGTATGAACCACACCACGCTGTGTCACGCTTTCACAGCCGGCCTGTCGTACTACTGTGCTTGGGCTGACTCGTGCGCACGCATCCAGGAAGCGACCAAACGAAGCGGGTGGTGTTCACGGGCCACAGTATGGGCGCGGCGATTGCAGCCATGGTGGCCTACCAGGCGGTGGTGCGCTACCCGGTCTTCCGGATGCGCCTCTACCTGGTACTTCTGGGCTCTCCGCGCTTCGCCCGCCGCACCTTCACCGCCTGGCTCAACTCCGAACTGCGCTACCGCATCCTACAGTGCGCCCTCTTCCCCCCTCCCAACCATCATCGCCACCACATCGCAATTTTCACGTGGGCCGCTCACCTCGCTCTCGCTGCCCTCCAGTATCACACTCGCTGGCGATCAGGTGCCCAAGTCTCCACCCGTTCCTCCCTTCGTACGCCTCCTGACGCCAGCTCGAACTCGAGTTGAGCTCCTGAACTGACCTGACTGCTGCGGGGGCGCAATGCAGTTCGGGTGGTACACGCCAGGGGAGAGGCTCGAGATCAACTCGGGCAACCTCTTCGTGAGCAAGGCGGCCTCCAACACCGTCCACTTCCAGTATTGGGAAGTGCTGCGCACGCTGCTGGCCTACGACTGACGTCGCTCCCGCCAAGGCCAATGCTGTATTTATTTTTGAATTTTGTCACCTCGCTGGCGGCTGCAATGTACATCCATCATCTCCACCTCCACTGCTGCACCACAATCGTGCGGCTTAGTCATCATCTCGAGTCGCGAAGCGAGGCGTAGACGGCCTGGCTGCCGCTGCCGTCGCTGCTGTAGACTTCGTCGCTGGTGGTGCTGGTGGCGCCGTCGTCGCTCTCGGTCGATTCGCCGTCGGACGAGTCGCTGCTGTCGTCTTCGCTGTCCGGCCCGTCGCCGTCGCGGCCGTAGTCGAGGTCGGCCAGCTTGTTGCCCAGGTCGTACATCGTCGGGCGCTGGTCGGGGTCGGCCGCCCAGCACGACTCCATGATCCTGAACACCTCCTCGGGACACCCGGCGGGACACGCCAGCTGACACCCTGCCGCGATCATCTCCTCGACCCGCTCCTCGTCGTCGTCCCCGTACTCGCTGAACGGCAGCTTCCCGCCGCTGAAGATCTCCCACATGACCACCCCGAAGCTCCAACTGTCGGACTTGGGCGTAAACTTCTGCCACGCGATTGCCTCGGGGCTGAGCCACCGCGCGGACGCCTGCTGGTAGTGGCCAGCAGCTTCAAGCGCCCTGCGAACGAAAACAAGTGCGATTGAGAGGGCGGCCACGGTGAGAAAGAGGAGACGGGCGTCGTAGTCGTACTTGAGGAGGCCCGCGTCGCAGACCTTGACGATGTTGTAGCTGCGCAGCCGCTCGAGCACCAGATTGCCCGCCGTCAGATTGCGGTGCACGATCCCGTGCTGGTGCAGGTGGTCCATGCCCGCGGCCACGTCCTTGGTGAGATCGATGAGCGTGTGGAGCGGCAGCTTCTTCTTCCGGCTCTGTAGATAGTCCCGCAGCGTGCCATCAGGAACGCGCCTGCAGTCACCGTTCATGCGTGCGGTGTGTCAGCTATGAGTACGGTGTGTCGGAGGGGGAGGAGTGTACTCGTAGACCAGGTAGAGGTGGTCGGCGTCCTTGGCCACGCCCATGAAGGCCACCACGTGCGGATGACTCGACACCAAACTGTCGACCGAAAGGGTTGTGTCGTGTGTCGTGTGTGTCATCAACAAATCACCACCGCACGCACCGATGCCCTGAACGAACCTGAAGAGCTTGGCTTCGTTGAGGAATATGGTCTGGTTGACATTCTTGTTGAGTCGACGGATGACGACGCTCGTGTGGTTCCGCAGGCGGCCCTCGAACACCTCCCCCGTGCGGCCCTGCGCGAGCGTCTTGCCCAGCTTGAGGTCCGCAAAGTCGATCGCGCGCGCCTCCACGTCCCGGTCACGCGTGGACAGCACCCCTGGACGCACACGCACGCACCACCGCATCACCGCTTTGGAGCGATAGAACGAAAGAGCGAAAACGATCAGCGCGTGGTGGTGGCGAGTCGGGACGTACGCGGGAAAGCGAGCTTGAGGTGCTGGATGTGCGAGAAGAGTTTGTTCCTCGGACCCAAGCGGTCGAGGCCCAGCTTGGCCAGCTCCTCTTCCGTCAGCTCCATCAGCGTCTCCATGTCTATATGGCTCGCGCATGTAAGAGACCACACTAACAGAACGCGAAGAAGAACGAAAACGAAAGCGAAGAGTGAAGAAGGCAGCACCAATTTCGTGGGCGACGAAGTTGGGAAGGAACTCGGCCAGCTGCAGACCCTCCAACAGACGAGACACCTCCGGGTCCTATCGACACGCCGCCACCCCAGGTGGGTGGCAGGTCACCACTTGGGTCTCGCCAAGGCGATCGAAAGGAAGATGTGGGGGGGGGGGCTCACGTAGAAGGTGGGAATAGGCGGGACTTCGGCTACGGCTGTCCATCCCTCACGCGCCTGAGGTCCGGCGGTCGCGGTGGCGACTTGGCCCGTCGCGTGCAAGCTGGCCGGAGGTGGCACAGACCCCTTCCTTGCAAACATCTTTTTGAATTATTTTTGATTAATTTAATTTTATATTTGAAAATAAATAAAAAGGAAAACGAGACATAACTACACTTGGTGGTGTTATTTTTGGACTATCCAGGGAGACATGTGATTTTGACACCTTAGGAAACCATTATTTGCCAGGGAAAAGGGCAAAGAAAACACTCCTCCAATCAGGTGTTTTGCAAACCTTTTCTGTGCCGTTTCTCATTTTCCCCAGCTGTCAGATTCACATGTCTGCCAGGATAATTGGCTAAAAAACATATGTAACAGCACCAAGTGAATAAATAAATGATTTCTTCGCTTATCTCAGTTGTGGAAGTGAGTGGGCAGGTCGGCTGGGCCGTGGAAGGTGACGCCCGGCCCGCCCACCTGTGATCGAGCAAGGAGTGCGCGAGATTAGCGAAGAAGACGACGAGACAATAGAGGAGTGGCAAGGCGTACGCCGGTGGTGAGGGACGAACTGGGGCCGAACTCCCGGTCGAGGTCGGCGATGAGCTGCTTGGTCTGCTCCTCGCTCGTTTCGTTCGTGAGGAGGGTGAACGCGCATCCGCCGCCTCCGGCGCCCGTCAACTTGCTGTGCAGCTTTTGATGGTTTCACGCATTGACGAGTCAGCACCCCCCCCCCTTTTGGATGGCTCCATCACCGATGAGCTGCGTACCTTGTACTGGGCCGATAGGAGGCGAATTTTGTCCAGCTGAGGGTGCCCCACGCCCACGGCGTTGAGCAAGTGGTGATTGACGTCGATCAACGACGCCAGGTGTGCGTGCAACTCGCCTGCACAGACACGACTCGGTGAGCGGTCGATGGACTCAGAAAGAACCAACAGACAACGAGTCAGTCGAGCGCGCACCTTCCGAGGCCTGCGAGTTGGCTGCGGCGGTGAGGTAGTCGATGGCCTTGACGGTGAGGGCATGGATGGAGTCCAGCACGGGATCGATCACCTCCGGGTAGCGCTACAGCAGAGGAAGACCGAAGTGAGTGAACCAGAGAAGTTGAAGGTGACGGCGGTGTAGTGAGACTAACGGAGGGAACAGGCGCGGCACCTCGCGCAACGTTCTCACGCCAGCGACCAGCACCGAAGTTTTGCGCGGCACGGCTGTGTTGGTGAGCACGAACTGGAGCGGAGGGAAGCTGGTTACACGAAGATTGGGGGAGGGATCAATAATTCGTCACCCACGGCCAAGACCACGCAAGTCGTTGCAACCCACCTCTCCAAGTGCTCCATCACACCCACGACGCGCCCTTCGACTTGCTTTCGGTGGAAGGTCAGAGCACCACCTGCACAGCGAATGCGTGAGAAAGAAGGTGGAGTGTCTTGCGCTTGGTGCGCAGCAGTTGATGGCGGTGGTGGTACCGAATGTGGCGATGGAGTTGTCGATGCCCGATGGTGTGCCATGGATGATTTTCTCGGCCTTGAGCGCCCATCGGTTGATGTTGGCCTTGGACGTGGCCGCGTTCTCGGTGGGGGCGCCATCGGCGCCGTGCGAGCCGTGGAAGTGCTGGAGCAGCGCGGCGGCGCACGACACCGAGAAGGCCGCCGACGAACCCAGGCCGGCGCCCACGGGCACCGTTGATCGGATGCGCACTCGCACACTCTCCGTTGCCTTCGTGCCGCGGTTGGCTGCGGCCGTGGCCAGGGAGAGGTAGAGATAGAGGAACACGACCAGCGCCGAGAAGTGGTGCTCGCTCTCGTCGGCCCGCTGCGCGCACAGGACCTTGAGGGCCTTCACTGCCGCGTCGTCGTCGGTGGGCTCCGTGGCCGTTTCTTCAGCGTCGGTGAGGGAGACGCCGTGGAAGTGGGCGCGCAGCGCCTGCAGCTCGGGGAGTGCGAAGCTCAGGGTGGGGGCGGTCGGGAGGTCGGGCAGCTCCAGTGCCACCACTCCGTCGTCGCCCGCAGTCAAGTGGGCAAACGTGCGCAACTGCTCCCGGACGCGAAGAGGGGCGCCGGAGGGGTGAGTGACGGCGGCAAAGTGGCGCGAAAGAATGAAGGAAACGAATTGATGCGACGGTGTACGTTGGAGAGAGAGGCCGCAAGCGCAGTCTTGCCGAACACCACGGCGTGTTCCCCAAACAAAATCACCTGTGGCAGCAAAAAATGAAAAAGATTATCATTTAATCACGCTAATCGCAGCCTGGCGCTAAAATCGGAACTATGCCTTTCCAGGCGCAGAAGCGATGATGGGCACGGAATCCATCCTCACAACCTCGCAGCAGTTGCAAATATCTGCTCGATGTCCAAGTTTTTTTTTTGTTTTATTCTGTTTCGATTTTTTAGGTTATTTTATTTTGCGCAAACGAAACGCAACACAACGCGATGGGCGAACTTGGGTCCGTCGAGTCCAGCTTTGGAGGAACCTCCATCTTCAAGCAGGCAGGGCAGATAAGAAGGGAAGTGCAAGGTGCGCATTGCCCTCGCCTGCAACATCAGTCAGTAATTTTCTCAATTTTCCTTCATTCTTCGAAATGCTGTGATGTACATCACTGCACAGCGCCTGGCTCGTTCAAAACGCTCATCGGTGCTGGAGTGCTTCTCATCGGTCTGGGCATTTGCTTTGTACGTTGCTGCATTTTGCATGGCGCAGGAAGAAGCATGTTGGAATTTAATCGTTTCCGCCACCGGTGCAGGCAGGATTGGCCCTCACGCTGCGCGAGATTCGCAAGTTCACCAAAAAGCCTTCGCGGCCACAACATGGGCAATAAAGATGTTGTAGAGAGATGAAGAGTGGGTCGTGCATCGAGAACTGTCTTTTTAATGCCTTATGTGTGACAGAAGAGTGGAAGAGAACGTCGTTAGGTGACTTACACCTTGAAGCCGACAGACTTCCTCCTACCCCTAGCCCTCTCGGTCTTCCTGCTCCTGTTGGCGACCTTGGGCCTGCACCGCGTAGAAAAGTAGTGGTGTGAATAAAAAGATGAGGCAAAGCAAGCCCAAAAAGAAGAAAGATGATGAATTGGGCATGGGAGTTGTACCTGGTGGTGCTGTTGGGGACACCGGGAGCGCCGAAGTGCTTGGTGGCCTTCCTGGCGGTCTTGCGACCCCTCAGGAGGACGGTGTTGGCTCCGGTGGGGGCACGGAGGGCGAGCTGATCGAAGGTCAGGATCTCACCGCCGGCCTTGAGGATGCGGGTGCGGGCGCCCTCGGTGAACCTCAGAGCGCACACGGTCAGCTTGGGGAACTTGAGGAGACGGGCATCATCGGTGACGGTGCCGACGACAACGGCGATCTTGTCCTCCTTGCCCTTGGTGAAGCGGGCGAGCTTGATGAGGGACAGGGGGGGCTGGTTGGTCCTGCTCATGCAGAGCCTCTTCAACACGACGCGGTTGAAGTCAGCGCCAGTCCTGCGGGCGAGGAACCTGTAGAGCTATTGCCACCACCAAGAAGACGGAGATGAAGGATTAGGAAAAGGAGATCAGGGTGGGGCGATCAAGAAGAAGGCGAGAGGAGATCAGCTCCTACCTTGACGAGCAGAAGCAGGTAGGGATCCTCCGTCTTGGGGGAAGACCTGTTCTTGTTCTTCCTGTGCTTGTGCTCAAGATCAATACCCTACGAATGACGAAAGAGATGGCCGCAGGATCAGCATTTCGATTCAAATCCATTCACCTTCATCCTCAGCGCCAAGTTCCTTCACATAGCCCGGCACGCAACAGACCTTGCCCCACAAATCAAGGGGTAGGGTGACATACCATGGCTATAGATTAGACGGTCCTCGAACCACGATGACGATACGAAGGGGAGAGAAAGAAAGAAGGAAAGAAACCGTGCCCGCCCCAATCCTACTAAATACCGCCCACACATTCCGTCGACAAATAAATGGAAAACAATTTAAAAACATTTCTTTGCGCAGCTCTCGGAGAGGACTCGGGCGGAGCGTTCACTCGAGGGTGCCGCCCTTCTCGCGGTCCCTGGCCTCTTTGTTGGCACCGGCCTTCTTCTTGATGCCGAACCACTTGCGCTTGGGTGAGTCGCAGCCCTCCTTCTTGACGCTGGGCAGCTGCAGCGGCTCCGACTGGAAGGGCCTGGCGTTTGGCGACGACGACGCTGGCGCGCCCTTCTTCGGCGTCTTGGGTGTCTTGGGCGCACCCTTCTTCCCCGCCGACTCTACCCTTGGCAGCTCGCCTGCGAGCAAGGGTGGTGGTAAGTCTATCACCACCCTTTCCATCACGCGTAGTCGAGGTGAACGCACCCGAGAGGAAGCTGCGCGCAGTGTGCTCCTTGCTGGGCGAACTCGGTAAGCGTGCATCGGCTCGAGGCCTTACGATGACCGTGCCATACAGACCTTTGCATTACGTGACATACAAGTGAGCAGGAGGTGTGCGACTAGAGCAATCGCCTCCCACAGGGCGCACGCGGGAAACCTACCACTTTCGCGCTCATTGACGCCGCCATACTTCTCGATGAGGGCAAGGAAGCTCTGCTGATACTCAGCGTTCTGGTGCCCCAGCACAAATCGGTCAGTCGGGGGACGATCATGGGAGAAGCGGCGATGGGGTACCTTGAAGATGTCCTTCCTGAGCTTTTCGCATGCGGACGAGTCGTTGATGACCTCGTACAGCCGTACGAGCTCCTGTGACCGCAGCGGTCAGGTTTGCGTTCACACTCACAGATACACGAAAACGGCTCGTCTACGTACGACAAAGGCGGCTCCGGGGTGGTTGAGCGAGAGATCCTGGTTGTCGACGAAGCGCTTGCTGATCATTTGGAACTTGATGAACATCTTGCGCTCGCTAAAGAACTTGCACAGCGCGCGCACATCCTGTCCAGAAACACGAGAACGTCAGTCGCAGACTACGTGCCTCCTGGTCTCAGCAGTCACTGCGATCACCTTCTCGACCGACTGGAGGCATTTGTCGCCATAACGCTTGGGCTCCATGTCCGCCTCCACGCGCACGGACTCGGCACTGTACAGATTGAACACCTGCAGCGGGGAATAGTCAATCAGCGCATCTCGTAACTCTGTTAACGCCAACCGAGCAAACAAGAGTGCAGACCTTGTGGATGTAGTGGATGGCGTTGTGGGAAATTAGGTTGCCCGACACGACGCTGATGATGTCGAAGAAGTTGGTGATGGCGCCCTTTTCGATGAGGTGCTCCAGTACTCCCGTGTGCCTCTGGATGATGGTGAAGAAGGTGCCCCACGCCGCCCTGTTGAAGGCGAAATCCTTGGCGTCCTTGCAGAACACCACCAGCCTGTTTCGCGCCCGCGTTCGACGGTAAGCCGATCAAATGCACCACCCCAGCGTGCAGGGGATGGGGGGGGGGTACTTGGAGAGGAACTCAGGAATGCCCACGATTGTCGCAAACGCACCCTCGGCCTTGACCAAGTTGCGCAGCAACAGCAATGCATCTGCAATCGAAGAATGAACGAAGGTATTAGGTCCACTCAAGCGTGCACGCACAGGAACACGTACTTGTTTTGACTGCGTAGCCGAGGGGATGTGCGGTGGAGACCGACGAGATGAATGCCAGCAGTTGCCTGGCCCGTGGCTCTGTCGTCGTTCGGAGTTAGTGCAATCGGGGCCCGCTTCGATGGGGCACGCGCGCCACGCAAAGGAAGAGCTGCGCAGGGTTTCGCACCTGTGAATGTGAACAAGTATCGCTTACCACCGGGATCCTGAGTGCCGCACGCAACAAATCGGGTCAAACACCCCGACAAGAAGGCACCGAGGCCACGAAAGAGTGGAGGGCGCACGGAACCTTTCTTATGGGCGAGGGGATGTCAACGAGCTTGAGCTGAGCAAACGCCTGACTCAGACGCGCCAGGAGCGTGGAGCACGTTTCGATCGTCTAAAGAGGTGGGTTCACGGTCAACAACGGAGAAGTTGAGGGATGGATTGGGGAGGGGAGGCCAAGTACTTGAGGAATCTGCTGAGAGCAGTCAGAGCCAATGACTTGTTGGAATAGCGTCTCGAAGTAGTGTCCGTCCTTCCACAGAAAACTGCAGGCAAGCTCGTTGGGGTCACTCGCGTCATTGCTGGCCAAGCGAAGCAGCGACTGTGCGGAGAAACCACCGTGTCACGCGGTGACAGTCAGCCAGCCAGCAGCTACAGGAGGAGACAAAGCACTATCGCATATCACCACGAGCGAAGAGGCCAAGCGCGCCTGGTACCTGGAGGCAGGCGTCGAGGAAAAGGGAGGAGAGGAGCGGCGGATTGGTCAAGTCGCACAGAAAGAGCGTCTTGTCGCCGGAGTACTTCTCGCCGAAGAGAGCGGCCCACGGCGCCGTTTGCAGCAACGCGAAGATCAACCTCGCACCGTACTGCACCGCCACCGCCACCACACCAACGCGATCCAGCAGCGCAACCAGTGAATGGCGTCAGGAGCGCATTTGTGAAGGCTACACGGGCCACACATCAGTCTCACCTGGACGTGGGAGAAGCGGGAGCGGGCGAGCTGGCGCGTCTTGTCGACGATGTCGAGCGTGACGAAGTGTTCCTTGATGGTGGAGAACTTGGCGGCGATGTGCAGTAAGCGGAGGAGGATGAACAGGAAGAACGATGAAACGCGCGCCGAGCGGTGGCCCAGAAACTCCACAAGCTGGGCCAAACACTGCGGCTTGCTCTTCAACGCCTCTTGCAGTTTCGTCACCGCACTCTGTGCGATACACGCACAGCACACAGGTCACAAAAAGAACGAAGCGATGCAAAAAGAGCGAAAAACGAAGAAGCGATAAAGAACGAAAGCGAAGGTGTGCGCGTACCTCACACTGGCGGGCGAGGAATGTGGAGCCCAGCGAAAAGAAGACGAACGACTTGCTCTGCGTGGTGGTTGCGATCATGTCGAGGTAGTAGTATGTGAACACCGACTGGAAGATGGTCTCCATCGCCGGGTCAAGGAACGATCCCAGCAACGTGATGCTCTTGATGGTGATTCATGTTAGTACCAGAAAAATGAGGAGAAACGGGTTTCTTTTAGGCGCGCAAAGAAAATGAACGGTGGTCTCACGACGTACCTTGCAGGCTACGAAGATGAGTTGAATGAGCTCGGTGTCGTACGGGTAGACCTCCACCGGCATGTCATTGAAGAACGCTATCGAGTAGGCCAGATACCCCAACGCCCTACGGAGAACCAGAGCCAGAGTCAGCCGGCATGAGCTTTTCGTCCCAATCGAAAAAGCCAGCGGGGTGGGGGAAGTTTGGGTTTACTTGAGGCCTCCGCCGTTGATGAGCGCTTCGACGAGGTTCTTCCCCGTGTTGCCCGATATGAGGTCCTGCACCAAGAGCGAGAGCTGCAGCAGCGGTGGTGGTCGTTGCCGTGGAGAGTCGAGTGTGGCCAGTGTGAGCTGGGCGAAGGAGGGGAAAATGTGTGGGGGAGGAGGCAAGAGAACCTTGGCGAGGAAGAGGAGGTTGTTGGCATGGGAGCCATAGAACTGCAGCAGGCGCGCGAAGTTGGCGGAGTTGACTGACTTGGAGATATACTCGCCCAGGTTGCGCGGCAGGCCCGACTCCTTGGAGGGCTTCATGTGCGCCACCGGCTCAGACAACCTGTTCGATCCGACGAAATCTTAAGAAGAGCCCGTACCGTGTGTCGCGTGTGTCGCATGTGTCGTGTGGAAGAAGGAAAGGGACACACCTATCTTGGAACTGGTCCAAGTAGAGCGAATTTTGGAGAATGGCCTCGATGTCGGCCAGGCTCATCGTCTTGGCCCCGGAGGGAATGGCCTTCAGCACCTCCTCCAGCTCTGCCTTGGCCTTGTCGTGCACCTGCGCGCGAGCCACCAACACGAAGAAAACTGCGGTGAGGTCGCCATTCAGAGCCGTGCACATTGGGATCGTGAGCGAGGCGGTCCGCACCTGCTGCGGCATCATCGGTAAGTTCCAGGCGTTTAGGTGGTCGTAACGATTGCGGCCCTGTTCTCTTCTCAGCTCGCGGAGCTTATCGACGCTGTTTGGTCGCAAAGGCGCAAAAGCGAGCGATCAGCCAGGAAGCAGAGAAAGAAAGACAACTTTGTATCGAAGACTGGCGCATCAGTACCGGTAGGCCTCGCCTCTGTTGGAAACGCTCGAATCGTTCGCCAGCAGCAACATCCGATCGCCCTGCTTGGCCGTTCCCTGGACGATCGCACACAACATGCGTTAGGGCTGAAGGTGTCGTGTGTGTGTCGTGCGTTGCAGCTGGCACGGAGCAGCATAGAGGGTGCGTACAAGGCTTGGCGCGGGGCAGTGGGCGAAGGCCGAGAAGGCCTCCGAGCGGTACTCATTGGCGTGCAGCTTGTCAAACTCCAGCGGCTCGATGCTTACCAACGGAATATTGAACTCTACCTTCTTCCCGTTGATCCCCTCGGGGCAGTCGTAACAGTCCTCCACCATCTGCTCCGTGAGATCCAGACGCCCTACACCACACACCTGTCAGTCGCGCAATGCCTGCTTGGGCGGTGGTGCAACGCACTCAGAGGCACAGGCCTGTAGCCGGGTGGGCGGGGCGTCTTGTAGTGCGTGGGGAAGGTGCCGTGAATGACCGGCAGCATTGGCTTATTGAACGATCCGTGCTCCTGTGCGTGTTATGTGCGACGCGGGCGCTTTCATCAGATGTCCACTACAATCAGTGGACACCCATTGGGGGGGGGGGAGGGTACGCACCTTGTGAATGGCGATGCGGTTGATGAGCAAGCGCTGGACCCACGAGTCCAGGGCATCGCGGCAGAGCTGCCACTCGTCGGAGCCCTGCTCGGGCGGCGCAATCTTCTCGACCGGCCGCCGGGCGCCGCCCTCCTTCCTCGGGTCCAGTCGCTCGCGCGCCTTCGAACGGACCTCCGCCACCGTGACCGCCCCACTCGAGAAGAAGTCAGCGTGACACAGCCCGGTCCGCGGGTTGCCTAGTGCGATGCGCCAGGGCACGCCATTGTAGCTAAAGGTTAGCGCGAGTCGACACAGTACATAGCGAGAGGGAGCGTGTGGCGATACCGACGAGCTCGCCCTGGGAGGCGAGTGCGGACGACTCGTGGAGTTCGTCGAGCACTGACACATGAACGCTGTGGTCCCGGAACTGCCGCGCGGCTCGCGCCTGATCCGCAGTCGCCTGTGCGTGCGCCCAACATGAGCATTATTAGGAGGTGTCAATGGGGAGGGGAGCGGAATAGAACCTGGCTTTGGATGGGGATGAGCTGTTCGAGCTGGGCCGCATGGGGCGGAATGTAGGACAGGCTCGCGTTGCACGCCTCGGCCCACCTCAGCAGCGCCTCCTCGAACTCTGCGCGCGTGGTACACGGAGAGGATGAGCGGATTGAACGACGAGAGCAAAAAACGAGCACGTTTAAGCGGACCTTCAAATGTCTTGTAAAACTCGGGCTGAGGCTCGGGCGGCAGCAAGTTCGCATCCCATGGGTCTCGCTCCCTGATGATGGCCCTCGGGTTGAGACTCCCCTGGTGTCGATAATCATAGCACAACAGTGTGAAAAAGGGTGCACGCACACATCACGTGGCACACGACCCACGACACACAACAAAGAAGGAAGGCCTTGGTGTACCACGGAGAGTCGCCTGTCACTTAGCGGGTTGTCTTCAGAGAAATCGTCGTCGGTCTCCTCCTTGCGGCCCGTGCGCTCCTCGATCTTGAGCTCGGCCGATGCGTTCTCGTCGTAGGCCTCCACCAATTCCTGCCATGCAACTTGCCGTGTCAGTCCCTCATTCGACGATGAGTTCGCGCAGGGTGTTCCCTTCACGTATAAATGGGGAATCACCTGAATTGGCGCGGCGACCGTAGGGCGCGCATAGTAGCGGCCGACAATGTCCGGCAGGTGGAGGTCGCCGAGAGCTGATTCCACTTCGCTCTGCATTCACGACACAAAAATAAGAATGAATAAGAACGAAGAAAATGCGTGGGCGATGTCTACAGCAAGCTTGCGTTGTTGTGGCGCGAGTGCCGCACCTTCCAATCGAGAAGGGCTTGCTCGTAGTCAAAGTACGTTTCGTAGTCTCCCGGCTGCGGAAAAGAGCGAAAGACCTCCGCGCCACCTGTGAGGACCATCGTGGGTGTGAGTTGTGCGTTGAGTCATAACGCTCAAGCAAGAAGGAAGAAGAGGAGGAGAAAGGTCACGTCGCACCTTGGCCTCCGCCCTTGATGCGACGAGCAACCTCGTCGTCGCACTTGCGGTAGTAGACGTCGTACACCTCGCCACCACTGCCGATGAAGAAGGGGGCGCCCTCGCCGCTTTCCTTCCCTCCCTGGTTGTCCGCCTTTGCGTGCGCCTTCGGCGATTGCGGACCCTGTTGCGTCTGTTGGAGCTGGTTGTGGTAGGGACGCACCGGCGGCCCTGCAAACTCGTTCGCGTCTGCACACGCACCGTCGTAGCGCACGTTTAGGTCTCCGAGTTAGCTTAGGAGTCTCTCTAAAAGAACGAAAAGTCTTCGCTTCGTTCTTCCAGACAAACATAATAGTGAGGGGGGGGGGGAAGAGGGAAGCGTACGGAGAGCGCGGAAGACGCGCTGACCTTCCTTGAGGTGCGCCGCATCGATGTGCTGCACTGTGCGCTGGGCGCCCCTGCGAAACTTGTACTTGACCTCACCCGATGCGCCGAGCGACTCCGAGCGCTCCCGCGCCGACACCGCGGCAGCCTCCATCCTTGCCTCCATCTTCTTCGCCTTTCGTCTTCTCTCACGTCATTCCACCTTGCGCCCCGCGTGGTATGTTTTCTGTCGACACGTGTAATTACAGTACATATTTATTTGCGCTGAGCGGCGCAAGGTGGAATGACGTGTTTGGTGGTAGTGGCGGTGTCGAGTGGTGGTGGTGGCGATCCGAAAGGTGTTGGTTGGCGGTGTTGGAAGGCGGCCTTGCCACTGCGCAGCCCGGGTGTCAGACGTGGTGGGCGTGGTGGTACCTACCACGTATCGATTTGGTTTATTTTCAGAGGCCATATGGCCCCTGGTCCTCCTTCCGGATGACCATCGGGTTCTTGGCGTACTCGATCTTCATGGGACCCTTGTCCGAGGACATGAGAACGCTGCCCTGAAGGTGGTTGAGCGCTTGTGTGGAGCTTTCATAGTCCTGTTATTTGTTTCGTGTCAGGAGATCGAATTGAAGTGTCGTGTGGTGTGCCATAGAGAGAAGAAACAGAAGAAGGAAAGGCACAGCTTCGAGTTCGCTGACGTACCTTGTACTGGACGAAGGCGTTGATATTGTTGCCTCTGTTGTAGAGCTGTGCCCGGACGAAACCCTGAAATCTGCGCGCGCGATCGAACACACTGGTGAGCGCGCACAGCACAACATCAACTGTGACCAAGCGGTGTTGAATCGGCCCACGTACGCGCCAAAGACTTCAGAGATCTCTTGTTCTGACGACGCTGCGCCAAGGTTGGATATGAACAAAGTCGAGCCCGGAGGGAACCTGACGAGGGACTTGCCGCCGGGCTTGGGCAGTCGATCCTGAAGGGGAACTGGAGGTGAGCTCGGGGGAGGCGCATAGGCCCGTACGGGCATCAGCGTCACGAGTAAAGTCTCTAGCGTCGCATGCCAAGCACGCACCTGTCCGCCGAGGAGGTAGGCGTCGGGCACAGGACCCATCGATGGCAAGCCGTACATTGACGGTGGATTGAAGGGATACCCTGCTCAAGCACAGATACGTGGGGTGCGTCAGCGTGCGAGGCCTGTCTTGAACACGGTGCGGTGGCGGCCGTACCGGCCAGGCCGGCTCTGTAGATTGCATTGACGTCGATAGCGGTTGGTCCGCCACCACCGCCACCTCCTCCTGCCAGGGCTCTCTTGATGCGCTTTGCCTCCCTCTCCTTGGACCAAACTGTTACGGATGCACCATCAAGCGCGGGTGCAGTGCGCGTCAGTGTGAGAGTGAGTGCCGCACCAGTGAGCGGTGGGCAAGAAGACGAGGGAGGGAGGGTGGTAGGTGGGTGGTACACTCAGGGGAAGCCGACTCTTCGGCCTCTCGCCTTCTCTTGGAGTTTTGTTTGGCGAACTCCACCTTCAACACGTCAGTGCCATCAGGATCGAAATGAAGCCCCTGAAGCGAAGGGAAGATTTTGGATTGAGATTTGAGGCCTCAATCAATGTGCAAGCAGCAGAGGCTGGGGCGTGTGAGTACTGTGATGTCACTCTTGGCGGCCACAGCAGCCTCGTGTGAAGTGAATGTGACAAAGGCGACACCATTGGGCTTCAAGATGGAGTCCTCGTAGCCTCGGTACGGGCGGAAGAGGTTGTGGATCTCCCTGTGTTTGACATCGAGGGGGAAGCCAGACAACCACAGCGTCCTCATCGTTCCATCTACTTGTACACTGCCATCGTCAGACCCAAGGGCCTGCAAGGGGACATCGCTGGGCATCATTTTGTGTGGTGAATTTGTGTCTCTCGTGCTCGCTAATCTGCAAATCGTGGTTTTGTTCCCTCTGGCGCGTTTCTGCGCGCTTCTTGCTGCCAAATATGTAAAAAATTTGATAATCGTACTAGCTTTGAATTGTTCACATTCCAGCTTCGGCTGCAGCGGAGAGGCAAGAGCGTGGTGATCGCGCTCACCAAGAGAGAATGGCCTCTACCAAGGGCAGCAATGTGCCTGGGGACGCAAGTGATAATGAACAACTACGCATCCTCCCTTCCCGCTTTCTGTTGGCTTTCCTGCCGCACAGGGCAAAGTAGAGTGCCTGGGAAATGGCAAAGGAAAATATGTGTTTTCTTTTTCTCACCCTCCCCGCACAAGATGAACCGGAAGGGAGCGGACGATGGCGGCAGGAAGAAGAAGTCCGACAAGAAGAAGGACCCACCACCCAAGAAAAGCAAGGCCGATGGTCCAGGAGCACCCCGGAGCGGGCAGCCCCCTCCGTCGCTGGACAAGCGAAAGGGAGGAGCAGTACCGTCACCCCACCCACCTTCACGTGTCTCCTTCCCTCCCCTGCCTTTTACTCACTGCTTTGTGCTTGCGTGCACAGGCCGCCCAGAAGGCCGGTACCGTGGAGTCCCTGGTACTTCACCGCCACTGCTCCCAGAATGGTTGGCGTGCGCGTACGCGGCCTCTCTCTAAACACGTTTGTGATGCGTGCGCGTGCAGGACGCACCGCCCAAGCCGCCTCCTCTGTTTGGCAGCTGGACGGGCAAGACTCCAGTCACCATGCTGGTACCACCTCCTCCGCGTGGTGAGCTGACCTGGACGACGCATGCACCACCGCACACGCACACAACGCTCGGCGGTTGTAACCCTCGGGGTGTCCCATCGCAGAATGAGTGGTGCCAGAAGAACAAATGGGCCAGGCCGAACTTCTCGCCCGTCAAGTCTTGCCCGGAGGGCTTCCGGTGGCGTGTGGTGCTGATCAACCTCACCAACAAGAAGACCGAGGAGAAGTACACCCACTACACCCGAGACCCGTTGCCCGTGTCCGACATGGCCAGGTGCGGACCTTTTCCTGGTGTGTGTACGCGCTGCCGCGGCCGAGTCACTGATGCAGCTTGTCCCCAAAACACCGAACAGGCATGCGGCAGCGGTGGTGGCTCTGCACGCGCTGTGCTCTCCACAGCAGCTACATCGAGTCTTGCCGCCTGAGATGCGCGATCTGTGGGCGCAGCTGGACATCGATGTACGCATGCACCCCCCCCCCCTTCCTGCCACCCGATCAGGTGCTCACCGCACACGCACAACACACAACACACACCACGCGCACGCGTACTACGCGGGCAGGCCAAGGAAAAGAAGGAGAAGGACGCCGAGCGGGCACAGAAGGCCGAAGAGGTGAAGGAGAAGAAGGAGAACCTGGAGAAGCGGCTGCAGAAGATGCCGCAAATCTACATGAGTCCAACTGCGCGCAGTCTCGTGGAGAACGTCATCAGTTCCCTCCGCAGCGGCCAGCCCCCCGTCACTGCGCAGTCGCGCCCCGTCGACTCTGATCTGGCCGCCGACGACGGCGGGTTCGACCCCCGCGAGGCCGAAGAGGAGATCGACCTCGGATGGGACGGCGAAGAGGAGGAGGACGTCGACCGCGCGGCGGCGAAGGCGGAGGAGGCCAAGGCCAAGCGGATGGCCGAGAAGGCTCTGCGCCGCCGGCTTAAGCAGCTCGGGTGGCGTAAGGAGGACGTCGACCGCGTTCTGGTGGCGCTGCCCGAGCGGGACCTGCCGCCGACCGACGACCTCAACAAGCGGGTCAAGAAGGTGCTCGACTGGCTGCTGCTCCACGTGGCCGAGGAGCACCTGCCCGTCGAGTACCAACCGGCCAAGACTCTCGAGATCGGCATCACCGCCTTTCCCTCAGCCAAGCAGCCTAAGAGTACTCTTCCCCATCTGGGTGTGCGTGTGCGTGTGTGCGTGTAAGCGTGCGTGGGCTCACGGTGGTGAATGCAGGTGCAGAGGAGCGGGAGCTGGAGCTGTTGCAGGCGGATAACAAGAACGCGGACAAAGCCACCGACAGCTTCTACACGCTCTTTGCGTCCATCGCGCGCCGGGCGACCAAGGAAGAGGCCAGCGACAGCTGCACGCTCAGGCTGGAGTCCTCCTCGGCCGCCGACGCCGTGGCCGCCCTACCCAAGAAGGGCGACGAGCGCGAGGCCTGGGAGATCGAGGAGCTGCGACGCGACGAGATGCTCGCCCTGGAGGCCATCCTCGGCGATGATTTTACCGCGCGATCGGTCCCCGTCGCCGGGCTCGGCGGCGACGCGCTGCCCGTCGACGTGCTCCAGGTGCGCCTGCCGCCCGACTCGCTGTCGCTCGAGGCCTCGGCATTCCAGCCATTCCAGCTCGCCCTCGCCGACCTGCGCCTCGAATTCCACATTCCGGCCCATCCGCACTCGCTCTACCCGCTCCAGCTGCCCCTCGTCTTCCCTTCCATTTCGCTTACGTCCACCGCCGCCGCGGGTCGCGGTGGTGGCGTCGGTGCGCCGGCCCAGCTGGTTCCGCGGGTGGTGGCCAAGCTCAAGCACCGAATCATCGCCGAGCTGGCGGCGCAGGCCCAGGAGATGCTGGGCGAGGCCATGGTCTACTCGCTGTGCCAGTGGCTGCAGAGTAACATCGGCCAGCTCGTGCGCGCCGTGGTGGAGTCTGAGCAGCGGCCCACCGTCGCGGTCGCCGCACCAGTCAACCAACAGCCGCAGAAGCAGCCGCAGCCGTCCAAGGCCGCCAACGGGAGGCCCGATAACGCCCCGACGGTGGCGGTCGGTGCCGCGCTGCAGGGCCAACGCGCGGGCGCTGCTGCCGGTCGTTCAGCGGCTCGGCGCCCGCGCGGGCAGCCGCAGGTGAGCGAGGAGCAGGTGCGGGAGCTGAGCGCGCAGCTGACGGAGAACCTGCGGGCCAAGCAGCAGCGGCAGGACTACATCGAGATGCAGCGGGTGCGGCAGCGACTGCCGGCCGCCTCCAAGCGGGAGGAGATCATTCGCGTCATCCGCAACAACCAGGTCATCGTGCTCACCGGTGCCACGGGTACGCTCGCCCGAGTTCGTTTAACGACAGAGATAGATTGAGAATTCACCGTGTGTGCGTGTGCGTGTGCGTGTGCGTGTGTGCGGTGCGACGGTGTGCGTGCGGTGGTGCAGGTTGCGGTAAGTCGACGCAGGTGCCGCAGTACATTATGGAGGACATGATCGCGCAGAACGAGGGCGGCCGATGCAACATCATCGTCACCCAGCCCCGCCGAATCTCCGCACTCGGTCTCGCCCAGCGGTATGTTGCACCACACAACCCCCCCCCCCTTCTCTCAAACTGGGCCTGACGGCGCTCTCTGTTTCGTGTGTCGACACACAAAATAGAGTGTCGGCCGAGCAGTGTGAAGACGTGGGCAACACGGTGGGTTACCAGATCCGCTTGGAGTCAGCCAAGTCCAAGAACACCCGGTACGTACCCCAGGCCTCGCCCCGCCCTGCTCTCTTGCTCTCTTACCGCGGGCCTCGTGCGTACCGTGTATGCGGCACTGATGTTTCGGTTGTCCCCTCCCACCACGACAATCCAGGCTGCTGTTCTGCACCACGGGTATCCTCCTGCGGCGACTCACCGGCTCATCCGGCGAGGACAAGGAGCTACGAGGTAAGCTCCCCTTCCACCGTGTGCGGTGTGTGCGGTGTGAGCGTTGGCTAATAGTGGTGCAGGCATTTCGCACATTATTGTGGACGAGGTGCACGAGAGGAACCTGGACAGCGACTTCCTGCTGATCGTGCTCAAGGAGCTCGTGCGAGCGCGGAAGGACATCAAGGTCATCCTCATGAGCGCCACGCTCGACGCCGACCTCTTCGCCCACTACTTTGCCTCCCCCGCCGGCCGCGGTGCCGCCGCCGCCGGCGCGCCCGTGATCTCCATTCCCGGCTTCACCTACCCTGTGGGCGAGCACTACCTCGAAGACGCGCTCGAGCTCCTGCGCGGGCGCGGGCTCGCCGACGACATGGCCGCCCAGCAGCGGCGCGGCGGTGGCTTCGGCGGCGGCGGGGTGAAGCGGACCAAGGCGGAGAAGGAGGAGGACGCGAAGCGGCGCGAGGACATTCTCCGATCGTACGCGGCCTATTCGGTGGAGACGCGCGAGACGCTGGCCACGATCAACGAAAACAAGCTCGAGCCGGCCCTGCTCGAGCACCTCATCTTCTTCATCTGCGAGGAAGGCGAGCGCACCTTCCCCGAACTCTCCGAGGTGCGTTGCGTCTGGGTGTCGTGTGTCGTGCGTGTCGTGTCGTGTGTGGCGTGTGTGGCGTGTGCGGCTTTGTTGAGCTGACGACACGACGCGCAGGAGAAGGGCAGCGGGAGCAAGGGCGCCATTCTGGTGTTCTTCTCGGGCATGGCGGACATCCTGACGATGCTCGAGCGCCTGCAGAGGGGCGCGCGGGACCGACGAGCCGAGCACAAGTACCTCATCCTGCCGCTCCACTCGTCCATCTCCACCGCCCAGCAGCAGCGCGTGTTCGAGCGGCCGCCCCAGGGCGTGCGCAAGATCATCCTCTCCACCAAGTGCGTCTAGACCCCCCCCCTCTCCCCCGCTTTCCTCAAGCGAGCCATTGCTGACAAGCAGACAGCATCGCCGAGACGTCCGTCACCATCGATGACGTAGTCGTAGTGATCGACACCGGCAAGATGAACGAAATGCAGTATGACCCCGGTACGTGCGCGCCACGCGAGCTCGTCGTGTGTTACATTATTTTCTGCTGACCTAATCAGCGTGGCAGTGTCCAAGCTGTCGTGTCTGGGCGAGACGTGGATCGCCAAGGCCAACGCCGCACAGCGACGCGGTCGTGCCGGTCGTGTGAAGAAGGGCCTCTGCTTCAAGCTCTACACGGAGCGGCGTCACGCCGACCTCATGGACCAACGGCCGCCGGAGATCCTGCGGGTGCCGCTGGAGCAGCTGTGCCTGCAGATCAAGCTCCTCAACGTGCGGGCCACCGTGAAGCAGTTCCTGCACCAGGCCCTCCAGCCCCCGGAGGACCACGCCATCCAGTCCGCCCTCAACGTACGCGCACCACCACCCCTCTCTCTCTCTCTCTCTCTTTTCTGTTTTACCTCGCGGTAACTTTCTTCTTCGCCCCTTTTGCCAAACAGACGCTGCATCAGGTGAATGCGCTCGAGAAGGAAGAGGAGAAGCTCACTCCGCTGGGCTACCATCTTGGTACGGGCGCCACATGTGGCCACCTCGGCTCTGGACGACCTCTCATCCTTCCTCTTCTTCCTCTTCTTTTCGTCGTCGTTGTCGTTGTCATCGTCTTCTTCGCTTGAGTGCAGCGCAATTGCCGGTGGACGTGCACATCGGGAAGATGATGCTGTTCGGGGCCATCCTCTGCTGCCTCGATCCGGTGTTGACGATCGCGGCGGCCATGAGCGCGGGCAAGTCGGCCTTCTATTCGCCGCCCGACCGACGCGAGGAGGCCAACCAGGCGCGCTTCGGGCTCGCGCTGGACAAGAGCGACCACCTGACCCTCATGAACGCCTACAACGGATGGCTCGCCGCCAAGGCCGACGGCCGCGAGATGCAGTACTGCAACGATGTTCGTGCCAGCCACCTCTCCTGAAGCCTGAGTGAACGATGCCTGACTGTCGCGTGTGTCGTGCGTTGTGTGTGGTACCTGTTTAGAAATTCTTGTCTCGCCCGACGCTGCAGGCGATCGCCGATCTGAAGCGCCAGTACGCGGAGCTCCTGTCGGAGATCGGGTTCCTGGACCAGCGGGTGAGCACGCGACTCATGAACAAGCAGGCCAAGCTCGCCGGCCGAGGCAGCGACGGCGTGAAGGAGGCCACGGGCGCGCGACTCAACATCAACGCCAAGAACACGCGCGTCATCAAGGCGGCCCTGTGCTGCGGCCTCTACCCCAACGTCGTCCGCATCTCGTCGCCAGAGACCCGCTACGTGCAAGTCATACCGGGCTCCATCGCGCAGCCCCACAACGCCAGGGACCTCAAGTTCTATACCAGAGACGACGGTGAGTGCCACACCACTCGTGTGCGCGCGCGTGTGTGTACTTTGCATCGGGGAGGGGGAGGGGGGGCGTGCTGACTGATGGCGGGTCGGTTGTAGGTCGTGTGTTCCTGCACCCGAGCTCGGTGAACTTCTCGGTGAACGAGTTCGATTCGCCGTGGCTGCTGTTCAGCGAGAAGGTGAAGACGAGCAAGGTGTTCGTGCGTCAATCGAGCATGGTGTCCCACTATCCGCTCCTGCTCTTCGGGCGGGAGATCGACGTCGTGCACCACCTCAAGATCATCAAGGTCGACGACTGGATCCAGTTCCGCGCCGACCCGCGAATCGCCGTCCTGACCAAGGTCCGCTCTGCGCCCGCACGTCACGTCGTTTCGTATTAGCGCACGGTCTTGCTAATTGTGCGTTGGCTTTCGGTACCTTGCAGGAGCTGAAGGTGGAACTGGACAAGCTTCTCACAGCGAAGATCAACGATCCCACGTTCGACATCAGCCACAGCGGGCTCATCGAGGTCATCACGCAGCTCATCAGCACCGACGGCCTCATTGGGCCGCAGGAGGCCGCGAAGTGGAGCTAGCCCCCAAGGGATTCCTTCCCGTACTTATTTATTGGCCTCGAGTCGTAGTATGGAGATGGACCCTACACGGCCAGTAAGCCAAACCCGAGCTCGAAGAATGGATACTTGAGGGCCTGCATAAACAACGACGGACATCAACGTCTGGAGACAGAGTACAGAGGCAAGAACCTTGACGCTTGAAGTAGGTACCTCTGAGGCACTGGGCCGCTGGGCCGGGTTCCAATGGAGCAATGCTTGCAAGAGGTGGAGAGCTTCGGTACTTGCGTGCGGGATCACATCCGACAGGGAGGCACTGGGCACCTGGCGAGAGAGTGAGTGGTTGTGCAAAAGAAGCAAGGAGTCCTGTACCGATGGAAAAGAGGCTCGAAACCGACTTCCCTCAGGCCATTCCTCTTCGCTCGGAGAGCCAAGAAGTGTGCAGATGCACTTCATCTGATTCACCTCGCTGGTGCCGGGGAACAAGGGGCGCAGAAGATACTACTCGAGCGTTAGTATACAGCGATAGAATAGAGCTTCCAGAGCCTGTACGAGTGCGTACGCACCATTTCTGCCATGATCGCGCCGACGGCCTGCAAGGTGCATGTTAGAAGAAGCTCTGTATGGTAGAAAGAGGAGTTCGCACCCACACGTCGACAGCTGGACCGTAAGTTCCGTTCTTGAGGAGTACCTCTGGTGCGCGGTACCATCGGGTGGAGATGTACTCGGTGTACGGAGGGCCAGAAAGGAATGGACGAGCTAGGCCACTGCAATGCTGGTGTTAGTGCTGAGACCCGGACTGAATTCCAGAGGGCCTACGCACAAGTCGGTCAGCTTGATGGTCTCAGTGGTGTAGAGCAGATTCTCCGGCTTGAGGTCTGCTCGTAAACAGGTCAGAATAGCCCTACACGTAAGGTTTCCCTGTACCTCTATGGAAGATGCCACGCTCGTGCATGAACTCTAGTCCCTTCAGTATCTGATACCTGCACGAGAAAGGTGAGGCAGGCTTTGAGCGGCAAAGTGCGGTCTCGGTACATGACGCTCCTGATCTTCGCCTCGGGGAAAGGCTCACCCAGATCTCTTCGCTTCTCGATGAGCTCGTGCAGAGTGTCCTCCATGTGCTGCGACGTTTAGGCGACGTCCTACATAATAGCTAGCTGAGAGACGGAATCAACAGTACCTCGAAGACTACTTCCATTAGAGAACACTTACTAGATGTACGTCACGGGGAGAGCCCCATAATCAGGACGTA
This sequence comes from Acanthamoeba pearcei, assembly GCA_000826505.1. NCBI lineage: Eukaryota > Discosea > Longamoebia > Acanthamoebidae > Acanthamoeba > Acanthamoeba pearcei. The sequence goes on from CDFJ01178984.1 coordinate 37,189, forward strand.
CTCAGATAAAGGCGGTTGTTCTCTTTGATGACCTCTTCGCACGGGATGATGTTGGGATGCGCGTCGCTGCACAGCTTCTTCAGGCTCTGTGATAGGTACGTTTAGGCATAGGCCTAGTCCCGCGGATAAGCGGTGTACGCACCCTGATTTCGTTGAGCTGCATGCACTCCTCCCAAGTTCGGACGGGTCTCCTCATCTTCTTGATCGCCACCTGCAGACGCAAGGATCAGACACCATGGTGGCTACACCGTTAAAGTCGATGGTACCAATCTGCTGGTGATCGTGTTCCGATAAAGCTTCACCGACCCATGGGTGCCATTGCCGAGCTTGCTCACAAACTTGTAGCGGGCCATCCGTGACTGGCGCACCACCGAAGCGCTCTCGTCCTGCATCTCTGCTGTTCGTGTCCATCAGAGGCAAGGCTTAGTCTCAGCGCCACTTCGAACGTAGAGCTCTCTACATGAAGGGGGTGTACGATGTAGAGGCGGGAGCTGTGGCTTGTTTGAACTTGACGAGGCTGCGTGAAGAATGGGCCACGAGCAGGCAAACAAACTTCCTACAACAAGGAAATTTCGATGTTTCTTGTGGACACGGCTTGAAAAGGAAAGGATGACCCTTCCCGGTTTCTGGTAGCTTGGGGTGAGTGAAGACTAATAGAAGAGGGAGGAGCGTACGAGGTCGATTGGATTGGCCTCGACCAGGATTGAGCGGGAGGGAGGTTGCCTTGAGTGATACTAGTGGAAGATGGCGACACTCAACTTCGCCGATAACATGTGGGACCAGTTCGAAAAGGTCGTGAAGCGGCTGAACGAGGGAAAGAACTTTTCGTTGGAGGTGGCCAGCTTCGTGCAAAAGAGAGCCCTCTTGGAGAAGGAGTACGCCATGAAGCTCCAGAAGTTGATGAAGATGACAACCATCGAAGAGTACGCGTCGCTGGGGTCGGCCTGGACCTCGCTGCGCACCGAAACCGAGAAGCTCGCACTGTGGCACGACCAGTTCGGGGATCGACTCGTGTCAGAGGTGAAGGACCACATACTCGAGCACAGGGGCGAGAGCAAGAAGCAGACCAGAGTGCTCGTCGAACAGGGCACCAAGATCATCAAGGACCTCGAAATCCAGACCGACAAGCGCGACAAGGCGCGGTCGGCCTACTACCGCGCCCGCAGGAAGCAAGACGAGACCCAGGAAGGTACGCAACCCCGACCTAATGACAATGCGGAGAAGCATTAGAGAGAGAGAGAGAGAGCAGACGTGGAAGAGGAGAGAGGCGTGCATGACTGACTGACTTGTTGATCGCGAGCAGAGTACGATCGAGCGACGATGAGCGGGCAGCCGGCCGGCATACTGCAGAAGCTGGGGAAGAAGGCGACAAAGGACGAGAAGGTGGCTATCAAAGCGGACACGGTCTACAAGGCAGCCATAGCAACCCTCGTGGAGGCGCAAGTGCGCATGTATGACGTGGAGATGCCCAAGACGATGAGCGAGCTCCAGCGGATCGAGATTACCCGGCTGCAGGTCACGCAGTCCTCGCTGAAGCACATCGTCTCGCTACAGAGCGGGCTCGCCGAGCAGGTCACGGAGCGATGCGGGGTCGTGCATCCGATGCTCGACGCTGTTGATGCCTCGGCCGATATCGTGGCCTTCGTCGAGCGGGCGACCTCGGGCAAGCCCAAGCCGCCTAAGGCCGACTACGAGCCCTATGACCCGAAGGACAACCGAAGGCTCTCCCTGGCCGCGCCGCTCACCCTCGCTCCAAACTCCACGATGCGCGGCCACAGCGGATCGGTGAGCCTCCTCTCGCCTCGGTCATCGGTCGGCAGCGCTCAGCCGCGGGCGGCGACGATCGTGGCCGCGTCTGCCAGCACGGCAACAGTGACGCCAGCGAAATCTTCTGTCGCGGCCGCTCCAGTATCTCCGGCCCCGACGCCGAGAGGGCCTGCGCTGAAGGTGCGAGCTCTCTTCGACTACACCGGCGAGACGCAGCCGGAGCTGAGCTTCAAGAAGGGCGACATCATCACGGTGACGGAGAAGGACGAGAGCGGGTGGTGGCAAGGCGAGCTGAACGGCGAGAGAGGCGTATTCCCGAGCGGGTGGGTAGAGGAGTTGACGAGCCCGGCCAGTGGTCCGCCGCAGATCGTCGAGCCCCCGCCAGAGCCGGAGAAGCAGGCACGCGCGCTCTACGCCTTCAGGAAGGAGCAGGAAGAGGAGATCGACGTGAACGTGGGCGACCTACTTGTGGTGGACGTGGACGACGGCAGCGGGTGGATATATGGCTTTAATCAGACGTCGGGAGAGGGCGGACGTTTTCCCGCCAGCTACGTGGAGTACTTGTAGTTCTTACATAGCGATGAGAGGTTGTCCGGCCATCCTGTATGAAGGACTTAGCCCAGCGGCCTCAATATAGAGAGATGTAATTAAGCGTACCCCGTGTGCGACTGCTCCGGAGGGTTGAGGGCGAGGCTGCTTAGTCTTCTTCGTCATCTTCCTCCTCTTCCTCCTCCTCTTCCTCCTCCTCTTCGGCGCGTTTCACCGGCTGAGAGGTGTGTCCGATGGGGAGCGCACGCAGGATGAGATCGGCCCAGGCTGACCCATCAGGGTCCGGACGCAGGATGCGGCCCTTGAAGATGGCACGCGACTTTCGCTGGCGGTCCTCGAGGCGTAGCTCATACCGATGTCGATCCGTGTAGATGGCGTCGTACCGAGGACAGGACCGATAGTAGTCGGGGTCTGTGAGCGCTCCCGCCATAGTGCTCGGGCAGCACAGTTCCCCAGCGCCTGTTGAGAAGAGATCTGGTCAGAGCCTACGAAGGCGAGCAACGTCGGGAGCGAAGCTGAGGCGTGCGTACATAGCTTTGGCTCGTAAATGTCCATGTGATAAAAGAATTCGAGCTCGACGTGGCTGTTGAAGCGAAAGCCGACGGGGAAGGTGAAGGTGGCCTCGCCCGTGTCCAGGTCGGCGCCCGCGCCAGATGCCATCATTTCGTGAGGTGAGCGGATGTTCTTTGCGTGACCGTCCGCCTGTTGGCCATTCAGAACGCGCACCCACGTGAGCAGATGAAGCGCTATAGCCAGATGGAAGGATCGAGCGTGAGTGAGCGCTAATGGGGTGAATACCGTGATCACGCCAACACCGGAGCCTTTCAGCTCGAATGGTGGGATCCTGCACTTGACCGGCTGCTTTTCGACCTCGGCCTTGAGCGCATCGCCCTGCTTTCGTCTGATGTCGAAGCTGGCGATCGGGCACACAAGCTGAAACTCGACCACCTCGAAGCCGCTGTGACGGCCGCTCACCGCACTATCGAGCTTTGTCACTCCCCCTGTTCCCTCGCTTCTTCTCTTCTTGTTGGTAATGCTCCCTTCTTCCTCGAGCTGGTGATCGTAGTATCGCTCTATCGTCCTCTCTGCCCGGCTCGCAGCGCCGTGGGCATCATCGTCCCTCTTACGCTTGGCGCATGCGGTATCGGGTTGGTCTCGTTCCTCGTCCGTTTGAGTGATTTCCTCGAGGAATGAGGCGGTGTCTGCAAACGAAAGATTTGTGGGGGGGGGGGGTTAGGCAACAAATCGACAACAAAGACGAGAAGGTTTCACTGAGCGCACCGTGGACGACGGCACCCTGCTCTTCAACTTCGGCAGGCTCGTTCAAGTCGAGCTCAACACCGCTCGCCCAACTCATCGGTGCCGGTGCTGCTGGGTGGAGCTACGCGCCGCTACGTGGCAAGCAGACCCATTGCTCGCCACGGGCACATCCAATCTTGTCGGCTGTTGCGCTTCTTCTCTATCTCTTTTCGCGCGCGTTATCCCAAATTTCGCAAGGCATTTTCGTGTGACGGACTTACGGCCGTAAGTCTTACGCTGGCGCTCTAACGCACCAGCAGGATCCTCCCGCCTCACCAGCAACCACAGGAAAGGAGCCTGGACTGGTCGGTGGAGAGGAAGAGTTCGTCAACTCGAGCCCGAGGAGAGGGGCGAGAGGGTTCCACCACCTTTTCGTCAAGGCACCGATCTCGGCGGAGGGACAGGAACTCCACCTCATCGGCAGCCCAATGCGTGCGGCCCATGGTTTTCATTTTGAGTGCCGCACTACGTGGCCGTTCCTCAGAGCTGCTGGCGCGGCGGCTGATTAAACCTAATATTGGTTGTTCAAACGCGACTTGACGAGCTGAGGTGATTGGTTGAAAGCGCGAGGCCCCGTGCCGTTCTCTTCTTGTGTGTTCGAGCCGATTGGTGCGTAAGATTGTTGGAGCTGTACGAGGGACCCTACACTTGCCTCATGGGGCCTTAAACGAACCCGGAGCTCACCGCAGCGTTTGCCCGCTAGGGCCAAGCATTGCATCCAACTCCCCAGTGCCGGACAAGAAGACCTACAGTGCGAGAGCGGAAAACACAGGCACAAACTTGTCCGCAGACCGCCACACATCACACAGCAGAAGATGGCTGACGGCGGTCAAAGCGGTTTGGTGGCGTCGCCTGACGGTGCGTGCAAGTGCGCTCCCTTGTCACCGCCGCGCCCAACAGCCCTGAGCACCGACGTACGCGTGATCATCGAGCAGCTACGACAACAATCCACAACTCGGAAGCGCTCACATGAACACGCCACAGGTACGTCCACATCTCCCATCATCGCCCGTGCATCGATGGCTTCTTTTCCACCCGCCGGACTTGCGACCAGGTCTGGACAAGCCACAGAGAGGGGGGGGGCACTGGTATTCCTCTTTGACCTTTCTTTGGGTCACGAGGGCTGCGGCGGTAAGCCCGGACCCTTGCGCCGCTTCACGATTTCGGCCAATGGCGAAGCGGCGGAGAAAGCTTATTTGAAAAAGAGTTTGGGCGTCCCGATCTGTTCATTCGGTGGCGCCAGACAAGACGCACTTTTCATTCACACTTACGCATCAGGCGATTCGGTGTGTGTGGCGTGGGCGCGTACGCACCTCCATCTGACGCCTCTCTCTGTCACCTGGTATTAAAAATCAGAAGAAGAAGAGGAAGAAGGAGCTGCGGCGATGGATGACCAGGAGCGTCAGGTGGTGCGCGAGCATATGTACGCCCACCTTCTAGATGGGACTGCCAAACCTGGTAACGATGTGCCCCAGGCCAGGTTTTGACTGCCACATATCCCTCTTCTCCATCTTTTCCAACGTTTTTGCAGTGCGGGGCTGCTCGTTCAGTTCCCAGGAGAGGCGAGAGCGTGGGCACAGACCATCGAGGAGGAGGCCTTCAAGGCCGCTCAAGACGATACGCGCTACTTCGAGACCATCTCCCGCCGTTTGGCCGCCCTGGCCTCTTCCCCACCCAGCGAGCTGGCGGGCCTGCCCGCAAACGCCCCCACCCCCGTCCCCACTTCGACCTCTGGTACCCCTCCCCACACCACCTCGCTCTTTAGGTGCAACCGCCCACAAACCAGGGAACGGTCGCACCCGTTTCCTCGTTTTGTTCGCGTGGGCAACCCCCCACTCAACTGTTTGGGTGTGACGCTGTGTAGCGACCGCAGAAGACGAGGCACAACAGCCGCCGCAGAAGAAGAAGAATCTGGGCCGCCGACCCAACCCCAAGCGCCCGGACAAGGTGCCCATCGCCTTCATCCTGCCGGCGCCCGTCGCCACGCGCCCCGTCAGCCAACAGGCACCCCGGGATCGAGCTGTGCCCAGAGACCTGTGGCGGCAGGTAATTTTTATTTGTCACCCCCGAGAACCAATCAACAACGCTCCTCAGATTGGTCCGCACTAAACGGCGACCTCTGACCCGGGGTGGTCACCAGCAGACCCTGCACAGCTACCAAGCGCCGCTGGACGCCCTTGTCACCAAGACCAGGACTCGCGCTGAGGGCACACCGCCGACGATGATGAACGGCAAAGATGGGGCTCACCGACAGCAGCTGCTCGAGCTCCTCCAGCAGATGCAGTTCGCCCAACACGTGCTGCACTCCATCCTCTCCTGGTACCACTCCGCCGCCACATTGTGACTCCTCAGCACATTGCAATGTTGTAAGTTCTGACTTAGCGTGCGTGATTGATCACCGGGTTGATGCGGCCGCAGTGGGTTGGCGCCGCCGACCGCGCAAAACGACAAAGTCTGCCAGGACTTGCTGGATCGAATCGCTGAGTGGCTGCTGTGGGACGTCAACGGCGGGCCGCTATTCCCCACAATGGGACCGACATCAACGATGAACACGACCACGACGACCACCGCTAGCACACCTTCAGAACCCGCCAAGCGTAAGAGGAGGGCCAGCGCTGACGATCACTCCCGAGCTGCGCGGCGCACGCGCAAGTCGCGAAGCAAGAGCGGAAGCTCGCCAAGCAGCCCCGCTGCCACCCAGCGCGACTACGCAGCGGGCGGAGCTCCTGCAGTGGCCCACGACGCGCCCCGTGGCCTGTTTCCCTTCCACAGCCTGCTGGTCGAGGCAGAGGAGGGCAAGCTCGCGGCCGAGGGGCGGATATCGCCTCGATGCGTCTCGGCCCTCACGCCCGCAGCTGGCCTTGCCATTCTGCCACTGTCTTCGCCGGCAGGCCCGGCCATCCGATCTCCCACTTCAGCGTTCACTCCGTGGGGCGAAAAACGGAGGAGCAGCAGCCAGGCCGAGGATGAGCTAAGCGCGGCGACGGCGATCGAAGCGCTCTCTTCCAACAGGCCGCCGCTGTTGCCATCGCCGGTGAAGAAGGAGCCCGTGGATTCTTCAGAGGTCTCGGAGAGTGAAGGAGAGGACGGCGAAGATGTGCGGGAGGTGGTGGAGTCGGATAAGCCATCGCGGCGGGGCAAGAAGCGCTCGGCCAAGCACGAGGACGCGAGCGAGAGCAAGAAGAAGGAGAGGCTCAGCAAGCGGCGCCTGAAGACGCCCCAGCAGCTGGAGATCCTGGAGACCGAGTACGCCATCACCCGCTTCCCCAACACTGCCAAGAGGCAGGCCATCTCCGTCGCCACAGGTGCGCTCACCCAATATCCCACTCCCAATTCTCGATTCGCTAACTGATCCCGCCGCCGACGCCCTTCTGCAGGCCTCACACCGCGTGGCGTCCAGATCTGGTTCCAGAACAAGAGGGCCAAGGACAAGTTCTTCGAGTCTTCGGCGCAGAAGTACATGGCCAAGCGCGAAGTGCCTTCTTCGGGGCAGCACGCCGGCGGGGCCAGTGGCGCGTCGCACTATCAAGCGCTCCTGCCCACGCCCATCGTCGCCGACGCCCACTTCCCGCTGCTGGGGGCAACCCCACTCCCACGCACAGTTTCCCTGCCACCCATCCCGGCTCCGCCACACTACCCACAGCGTCAGCACCAGCACCCGCCACCCATCCTACCGCCGCTGTCCTCGCTCTCGCCGCCTCGCCCGCGCTCGTCGTCTTCGCCCGCCCACGTCCCGCTGCTGCCGCCCATCTCGTCGCTCCCCGCCTTTTCCCTGATGCAGTCGGGCTTCGCCGAGCCGGGGACCACCTCGTCCAGCCGCTCGTCGTCGCCGCTCTCGTGTCCGCTCAACTTGGTTAACGTGCCGCCCAACTTCTCGTCGCCGTCGGCGTCTCGGTCAGCCTCGCCCTCGTCGTACCAGCAGCTGCCCCACGTCACCGGTGGCGGCGGCGGCTCGCCGATGGACCTGAACACGCTCATCTCGTCGCTCAACAACACGATCAACTTCCTCACGGCCCTCCACTCGATCGCGCCCTCAACGCAGACGTCGTCGCCCGTGTGTGCATGGCAAGGCGAGATCGTGTGGCAGGGCATCGTGCCAGTCGCGCCCGGCAGTGGACCCGAGCCCGCGCCCAGCAGCAGCGGTGGCGCGCTGCCTCGGCTCTACTCCTGCCAGGTCTCGATCCCCCTCGTGTGCCTCTCCTCCGATCGCAATTGCATTTCGTACGTTCCCTCCTGTGCCGTGCGTGCCGCGTGTCGTGTGCGGTGCGCGCGTGGTCCATCGCGCTCACCAACCTCGTCCTTACCTTCAATGCAGGGTGATGGAGCGATGCGCGGCTCAGATGAGCGTTGCCAGCATGCACCCCAGGGGCGACCGAGCCTACGAAAACGTTATCGAGTCCAGCGAGCAGGCGGGCACCGTCCTCGAGTTCCTGCCGTCGTCCGAGGGCGCTCGTCAGTCAGTCGCCTTCCTGCTGGACCAGCTCAGTAGCGCGCCGGCGCTCAGGTCCGCGCAGCTGGCCACGGTCAACGTCGACAGCCGACACCAGCTCGTCCTGTTCGCTGCCCAGGGACGCCTCCTCGGCTGTCTGGCCAACCTCACCTGTTCGCCTGCTCCGTGAGGTGACTCAGTCAACGCAGGGCCCAAGGCTCTGCCTTCAAGTTTAAACACATAAATAAGAAATTAGTTATTGTTCATTTTATCTGAGGTTTGAACCACTCTCGGGGTGGCGCGAGGATCGTGTAGCGCAAGAAGAACAGCGTTCAAGGCACCGCACAGATTGCCGCACGAGGCACGGCGTGTTTTGGGTGAGCGGCACCTTTCGTCTGCTTTGTGTCGTTCCTTTCCTTCCTTCTTGCTTTTCCCTTGCGCGTATTGTTGTGGTCCTTCATTTCGTCGCCCCACCCACGACCGCTGAGACAACACCACTTCTCTTGGGTCGCCAGTGGACCGACTCGTTTGTCGACACTTTGCGATCGTCTCACCGATGCGACACGCGGCTCATCCGCCCAACCTGTCCACCGAGCTGTCCGCAAAGTCGACATTCAAGAACCGCCAATTTTTCGCGTCCACGAATCAGAGGTCGGCGCTGGAGCGGAGCTGCACGAGCGGAGGCCGAAGCAACCGCCCCAAGCACCAAGAGGAGGAACAGGTCGCTCGAGCTTCTTCTTCATCACACCCTCCCGCGAGACACACACCAGGGACCCTTGTACTACCGCACACAGTTCGCCCACTGCTCTCGCTGGGGTTCAACAACAACCACAACACACACTTTTAGTACATCACATCGTCAAAGATGGCCGCCCAGCGTAGGAGGAAGGGAGGAGAGGTCGAGAGCGACTACATCAAGTACCTCAAGTACAAGAACACCGGCTTCCAGGTGAGCGCCAGCGACAAGACGCTCGCGTGGTGGCCCACCAAGGACGCCGACCGCGCCTTCTGTCACGTCGAGGTGACCAAGGACGACGGCAAGAACTTCACCGTCCGCCTCGAGAACGGCGAGGTACTACCCCATTGCCCCTCTCTTCTTCTACTTCTACTTTTACTTTTGATGTTTGTTCTCTTCGCTCGTTCCGCTCGTGGTGCGTCACTTCGTAGCCGTGGTCCTCCGGAGACCGGCCAAGATGAAGAGCCCCCAAATTTGTCGTTGACCGACCGCTACTCGCTTCATCAGTCCCGACTCAGTGTTGATCCTTTTCAATGAGCGCAAATGCTGAATGTCGATTTTTTCGAACGTACAGGAGAAGTCGCAGCCCAAGAACGAGAAGAACTTCCTCGGCGTCAACCCGCCCAAGTTCGATGGCGTGGAGGACATGGGTGAGCTCGGTTACCTCAACGAGCCCGCCGTGCTCCACAACCTCAAGAAGCGTTACGATGCCGACCTCTTCCACGTACGTTCAGCCGCTTCTGAATCAGCCAATCGATGTTCGCTCACTTCGCCTTTTGGATTTGATTGTCTTCCTTCTTCTTCTTCTTCTTCAGACCTACTCTGGCCTGTTCTTGGTGGTGGTGAACCCCTACAAGAGGCTCCCCGTGTACACCCCGGAGATCATCGACATCTACCGCGGTCGCCCGAGGGACAAGGTGGCTCCCCACATCTTCGCCATCTCCGACGCTGCCTACAGGGCCATGCTCAACACCAGGCAGAACCAGTCCATGCTCATCACGTACGCCCGCCCCCTCAAGTCCTCCTCCGGCCCTCGCTCTCACGTTGTCCCGTTCCGTGTTGTCCCGACCACCGATCGATAATTATCCGTTAATTCCCCAAATATGCGAGGAATTATGAGCTCAAATTGGTTGCATGGTAACTAACGACCTTTAAATATTATTTTTTTTAAAAAATCCCACAGTGGTGAGTCGGGAGCTGGTAAGACGGAGAACACGAAGAAGGTCATTCAGTACCTGACGGCCATCGCCGGTCGCGCTGAGGGCGGTCTGCTGGAGCAGCAGCTGCTCGAGTTCAACCCGATCCTCGAGGCCTTCGGTAACGCCAAGACGACCAAGAACAACAACTCGTCGCGTTTCGGTAAGTTCATCGAGCTGCAGTTCAACGCCGGCGGTCAGATCACGGGCGCCAACACATTCATCTACCTGCTCGAGAAGTCGCGCGTGACGGCCCAGGGCGCCGGCGAGCGTAACTTCCACATCTTCTACCAGATCCTGTCCAAGGCCATGCCCGAGGAGCTCAAGCAGAAGCTGAAGCTGACCAAGCCCGAGGACTACTTCTTCCTCAACCAGAACGCGTGCTACACCGTCGACGACATGGACGATGCCAAGGAGTTCGACCACATGCTCAAGGCCTTCGACATCCTCAACATCAACGAGGAGGAGCGCCTGGCCATCTTCCAGACCATCTCGGCCATCCTGCACCTGGGCAACCTGCCCTTCATCGACGTCAACTCGGAGACGGCGGGCCTCAAGGACGAGGTGGAGCTCAACATCGCCGCCGAGCTGCTGGGCGTGTCGGCCGCCGGGCTCAAGGCCGGTCTCCTGTCGCCGCGCATCAAGGCCGGTAACGAGTGGGTGACCCGCGCGCTCAACAAGCCCAAGGCCATGGCCTCGCGTGACGCCCTGTGCAAGGCCCTCTTCGGCCGCCTGTTCCTGTGGATCGTGCAGAAGATCAACAAGATCCTGTCGCACAAGGACAAGACGGCGCTGTGGATCGGCGTGCTCGATATCTCCGGTTTCGAGATCTTCCAGCACAACTCGTTCGAGCAGCTGTGCATCAACTACACCAACGAGAAGCTGCAGCAGTTCTTCAACCACCACATGTTCACCCTCGAGCAGCAGGAGTACGAGCGCGAGAAGATCGACTGGACCTTCGTCGACTACGGCATGGACTCGCAGGACTGCATCGACCTCATCGAGAAGAAGCCCATGGGCATCCTGCCCCTCCTCGACGAGCAGACCGTGTTCCCCGACGCCGACGACACCTCGTTCACCAAGAAGCTGTTCCAGACCCACGAGAACCACCGCAACTTCCGTCGCCCGCGCTTCGACGCCAACAACTTCAAGATCGTCCACTACGCCGGCGAGGTCGAGTACCAGACGTCGGCCTGGCTCGAGAAGAACCGCGACCCGCTCGAGGACGATCTCTCCAACCTGTGCAAGAAGAGCTCCGTGCGCTTCGTCACCGGCCTCTTCGACGAGGACCTCATGCCCTCGTTCAAGGCCGCCCCCGCCGAGGAGGAGAAGGCCTCGGCCGGCGGCTCGCGCAACCGCTCGACCGGCCGCGGCAAGGGCGGTGCCCAGTTCATCACCGTCGCCTTCCAGTACAAGGAGCAGCTGGCCCACCTCATGTCCATGCTCTCCTCCACGGCGCCGCACTTCATCCGCTGCATCATCCCCAACTTGGGCAAGAAGCCCGGAGTGGTGAGCGACCAGCTCGTGCTCGACCAGCTCAAGTGCAACGGTGTGCTCGAGGGCATCCGTATCGCGCGCAAGGGCTGGCCCAACCGCCTCAAGTACGACGAGTTCCTCAAGCGCTACTTCCTGCTCAAGCCCGGCGCGACCCCCACGTCGCCGTCGACCAAGGACGCCGTGAAGGACCTCATCGAGCACCTGATCGCCAAGGAGCCCACCAAGGTCAACAAGGACGAGGTGCGCTTCGGTGTCACCAAGATCTTCTTCCGCTCGGGCCAGCTGGCCGCCATCGAGGAGCTGCGCGAGCAGGCCATCTCCAAGATGGTGGTGTCGATCCAGGCCGGCGCGCGCGCCTTCCTCGCCCGCCGCATGTACGACAAGATGCGCGAGCAGACCGTGTCGGCCAAGATCCTGCAGCGCAACATCCGCGCCTGGCTCGAGCTCAAGAACTGGGCCTGGTACCAGCTCTACGTCAAGGCCCGCCCGCTCATCTCGCAGCGCAACTTCCAGAAGGAGATCGACGACCTCAAGAAGCAGGTCAAGGACCTCGAGAAGGAGCTCGCCGCCCTCAAGGACGCCAACTCCAAGCTCGACAAGGAGAAGCAGCTCGCCGAGGAGGACGCCGACAAGCTCGAGAAGGACCTCGCCGCGCTCAAGCTCAAGATCCTCGATCTCGAGGGCGAGAAGGCCGACCTCGAGGAGGACAACGCGCTGCTGCAGAAGAAGGTGGCCGGCCTCGAGGAGGAGCTGCAGGAGGAGACCTCGGCCTCCAACGACATCCTGGAGCAGAAGCGCAAGCTCGAGGCCGAGAAGGCCGAGCTCAAGGCCTCGCTCGAGGAGGAGGAGCGCAACCGCAAGGCCCTCCAGGAGGCCAAGACCAAGGTCGAGTCCGAGCGCAACGAGTGGCAGGACAAGTACGAGGACGAGGCCGCCGCGCACGACTCGCTCAAGAAGAAGGAGGAGGACCTGTCGCGCGAGCTCCGCGAGACCAAGGACGCCCTGGCCGACGCCGAGAACATCTCCGAGACCCTGCGCTCCAAGCTCAAGAACACCGAGCGCGGCGCCGACGACGTGCGCAACGAGCTCGATGACGTCACCGCCACCAAGATCCAGCTCGAGAAGACCAAGAAGAGCCTCGAGGAGGAGCTCGCCCAGACCCGCGCCCAGCTCGAGGAGGAGAAGAGCGGCAAGGAGGCCGCCAGCTCCAAGGCCAAGCAGCTCGGCCAGCAGCTCGAGGACGCCCGCACCGAGGTCGACTCGCTCAAGAGCAAGCTCTCGGCCGCCGAGAAGTCGCTCAAGACCGCCAAGGACCAGAACCGCGACCTCGACGAGCAGCTCGAGGACGAGCGTGCCGTGCGCGCCAACGTCGACAAGCAGAAGAAGGCGCTCGAGACCAAGCTCACCGAGCTCGAGGACCAGGTCACCGCCCTCGACGGCCAGAAGAACGCCGCCGCCGCCCAGGCCAAGACCCTCAAGACCCAGGTCGACGAGACCAAGCGCCGCCTGGAGGAGGCCGAGGCCTCGGCCGCGCGCCTCGAGAAGGAGCGCAAGAACGCCCTCGATGAGGTGGCCCAGCTCACCGCCGACCTCGACGCCGAGCGCGACTCAGGCGCCCAGCAGAGGCGCAAGCTCAACAACCGCATCAGCGAGCTCCAGTCCGAGCTCGAGAACGCGCCCAAGACCGGTGGTGCCTCGTCCGAGGAGGTGAAGCGCCTCGAGGGCGAGCTCGAGCGCCTCGAGGAGGAGCTCCTCACCGCCCAGGAGGCCCGCGCCGCCGCCGAGAAGAACCTCGACAAGGCCAACCTCGAGCTCGAGGAGCTGCGCCAGGAGGCCGACGACGCCGCGCGCGACAACGACAAGCTCGTCAAGGACAACCGCAAGCTCAAGGCCGACCTCGACGAGGCCCGCATCCAGCTCGAGGAGGAGCAGGACGCCAAGTCCCACGCCGACTCCAGCTCGCGCCGCCTGTTGGCCGAGATCGAGGAGCTCAAGAAGCGCGTCGCCAAGGAGACCAGCGACAAGCAGAAGGCCCAGGACCAGAAGGCCAACTACCAGCGCGAGAACGAGTCGCTCAAGGCCGACCGCGACTCCATCGAGAGGCGCAACCGCGACGCCGAGCGTCAGGTCCGCGACCTCCGCGCCCAGCTCGACGACGCCCTCTCGCGCCTCGACTCGGAGAAGCGCGCCAAGGAGAAGTCCGTCGAGGCCAACCGCGAGCTCAAGAAGGTCGTCCTCGATCGCGAGCGTCAGTCCCTCGAGTCCCTCTCCAAGTTCAACTCTGCCCTCGAGTCCGACAAGCAGATCCTCGAGGACGAGATCGGCGACCTCCACGAGAAGAACAAGCAGCTCCAGGCCAAGATCGCCCAGCTCCAGGACGAGATCGACGGCACCCCGTCCTCGCGTGGTGGCTCCACCCGCGGCGCCTCTGCCCGCGGTGCCTCCAGGAGGGCCGGCTCCGCCCGCGCCGAGGAGTAAGCACTCGTGCCACCCTCTGTGCACTGCTTCACCCCCTCTCGACAATACTTACCCTGTGCTTTTACACCCATAAAACGCTTTTCCCATCAACTTCCCCCAAGGCCCTCGCGTTGCCACTGCTTTCGTGTTATGTTGGCCTCTTCGACTTCGACAAGAAGGAAGGTCATCTTTTCAGATTACAGTTGAGAGTAGGCGGCTCGCTGGCGGCGGAGCGCGACAAAGGCGACGGGCAGCCACACCAACTACAAGTATCACTCCGCCGGCCACCCCAATGGCAATGACGCCAAAGACCATCCACTGGTCGTCGTCCGCGTCGTTGCCGTGTGGTCCTCCGCTGCAGTTGGTCCAGTTTGCCGGGCGGATGGTGAGGGAGTAATAGGACGGACCGCCGACCGGGTGGTAGTAAACGTGGTCCGTGCAGCCGCCCAGGCCCAGCTGCGCTCTCAGCCCAGTGTCGATTTGGCTGGCGGGGTCGCAGGCGGGCCGTCTGGTGTCGTTGAAGACGTAGGGGCTGTAGGTCTCCGAGAGCAAGTCGCGGTGGATCATGAAGGAGGTGAAGTTGAGTGCCAGCGCTCCCACCGGCCCTCCTCGACGTGGCACGTCTCCACGTCGTACTCCGCGCGCTTGAATGCTGCGGGGCACTCGTACTGCGACCCGTCTGCGTTGCGCAGGCACGGACCTTCGCAAAACACGGCCACTGCGGACTTGACTGCGTCCCCGCCGGCCACAAGGCTGCCGACCAGCACCAGTAGAACGAAGATCATCAGAGCGCGCCCCATGGTGGGGAGGGTTGGGGGGGAGGTGAGAGTGTTTGGAAATTGAGAAAACTCACCCTCCACTGTTGGACGGAAGTGTCGGGACCAATACTGGGCGTTGCCGGTTACAGGAAGAAATTCAGTCCGCCACACAAAACCAAGAAAGAATCGCGATTCTTCACCTCGGCGTGGGGTTGGGTCAGACTGTGACTCAAGAGAAAGAGCCAGCACACCTCTAGACCCGCCTGCGTGCCCATCTACGCCAGCGCCGTCGCGCAGCTGCCCGGCCGTGGACTTCCACTGGAGATCCAGGGCTTCTTCTTTTCTCTTCCCGCCTGAGTCGGGCGTCGGGCCAGTCTTCGGGCCGTGCTCGGCCAAACAGCCCAAGCGCGACATTCGGCCGCCTATCTCTCATTTGTAGTTTCGTGGAACAAATGTAGCTCCTCCGAATAAAATCCGCCATAAATGAGCCTCGGCCCCGGCCTTTCTGCTTTTCTTCTGCTGAACAGCAAACTTTAGTTGTCACCCCCCAACCACCACCACCACAACGAGGATGAAGACGGTGTTGCTCGCCCTGTTGTGCGCAGTCCTGGCTCTTGCCTTAGCCGCCACCACTGTCTCGGCCCAGTACGGCAGCGGCTTCGCCGTGGTGTCCGGAAAGTCTCTCTGGACCTACGGCGACCCGTCGTCGCTCGACATGTGGCTCGCCAACAAGGTCCAGCTCTCGCTCACGGCCAACGCCGTCTCCGCGGCCGCCGGCTCCCCGTACGGCGGCTTCGTGGTGGCGGCCCCCAGCCAGCTGCTGTCCTACAACGTGACCCAGTGGGTAGGCGACGAGCTCTCAAGCCAGCTCATCTCCGACATCGCCTTCGTCCCCCGCGCCAACAACGTACGTTGGCCCCTCGCCCTCCACCACCCCCTTGCCCCCTCTACCCCTTCGTTCTGGTTGGCTGCTGGCGCGAATTGAAGACCAATTTATTGCGCTGACGTCAGCACAATAAAATTATTAAATTATTAATAACAAAAAACAACATTTCCCCAGAACACGGTGGTGGCGTTCGGAGTGGAGCGCGGTGTGTTTTCCAACAGCGCCCTCTTCCTCCGCTCGCTCGACGGCGGCCTGACGTGGGCGACCGCCGCCACAGTGGGCACGACCGAAGCCACCGGCTCGGGCTCCATCGCCTTCTCTTCGACGGGCAGCTACGGTATCGCCGGTACCTTTACCACCCTCGCCCAAGCTTTCGCGCGCGTGTGTGTGGTGTGTGCGTGTTGCGTGCGGTGGTGCGTGTGCGTTTCTGAACTGTAGTCGTGGTGGTGGTGGTGGTGTGTAGCAATCGGCGGCGGTATCTACAGGACGTTCGATGGCGGCGCCACGTGGACCAGCGTGTACTCGGCCTTCACCACCACCATCACCAAGGTCGCGGTCTACGACTCCTCGTACGCTGTGGCCACCGGCCCCGCCAGCCTGGTCGCCGGCCAAGTCGCGCTTGAGTCGTACAACGGCGGCAGCACGTGGACGACCTTCAAACTGCCCACCTTCAGCCCGACCAACGCGCAGGTGTCCGGTATTGCGATCACGCAGTACCCGCAGCGCGTGATGACCACCTCCGGCGGCGAGATCTGGCACTTCGACGGGTCGTCGTGGACCCGCACGTTCGCGCAGAGCAACATCAGCTGGGCCGACGTGGCCTACTCGGCCGACTGGAAGGTGCTCCTGGCCGCGGGGTCGTTCCCGCTCAGCGCCCAGACCGGCGTCTTGGCGCTGTCGTGGGACTCGGGCCTCACGTGGCAGCTCTCGCCCGCGCAGGCCGACGCGGCTTTCGTGCGCGTCGTGCCCGGTGTGCCGGCCTCCCCGATCACGCCCTCCCCGTCACCCTCGGCCTCGCCGTCGCCGTCGCCCTCCGCGTCGGTCCTGCCGTCAGCCTCGAGCAGCCCGTCGATCCTGCCGAGCCCGTCGGCCTCGCCCAGCAAGGGCACGTCCCCTACGGCCACGCCCTCCCATTCGCCCTCGGCCTCCGTCGCGCCCTCCCGCTCGCCCTCGGCCTCAGTCACGCCCTCCCATTCGCCCTCGGCCTCCAGCTTGCCTTCGCCCTCGCACACCACCTCGCCCTCGACCAGCCCGTCGGCCCCGCCTAGCCCGTCGGCCTCGCCCAGCAAGGGCTCGCCCCCGTCGCCCACGCCCTCGGTTACGCCCACGCCGACCGCCTCGCCCAGCAAGGGCGCGTCGCACACGCCCTCGCGCACCCCGTCGGCATCGCCCAGCAAGGGCTCGCCGGTCTCGCCTTCGGCCTCTCCGTCGCCCGCCAAGAAGAAGGACGACGGCCCCAGCAACAAGCTCGCCCTGGGCCTCGGTCTCGGCCTCGGCCTCGGCGGCGCGGTGGCCCTCGTTGGCGGCGCCGCAGCGTTCTGGTACTTCAGGCGAGCCAGCGCCACCCGCAACGTCTACCAGCCCATCAACACCGACGTCTAGAGTGCCCACTTTGCAGCGCCATGTACGCAAAGGCATGTTACTGTTAATGTTCAACCGGCATCACAAACTCGAGGGAGGGGCGGGGTCTCTATGGGATCGGCTGGCACTCGACGTGGCTGTGCGCGATGTCGGGCCACACGAGCGGCAGCGACGACGCGTAGGTGTGGTCCACGTCGGGCTGGAAGGTGAAGCGCCAGGCCGGGCCGAAGGCGTTGCGCCGCCGCTCGTCGTCGGTGAGGTCCCGCTCGGGCCGCACCGTCGCGCGGACGTGGTCGCGCACGCGGTCCCACTCGATGAAGGGCACCAGCACCACGAACTCCCAGTTGTTGCGCTTGCCCTCGCTGTCGATGCGCACCCCGCGCGTGGGGAAGTACGGAGCCAGCGGGGAGCTGGGCGCGGTGGCGAGCGGGTGGTAGGGCGCGGGCAGGAGGTCGAGCGCGTCGGGCGGCAGCACGCACAGCAGCTGCTCGAAGGGCGGCAGCGGTGAGCCCGGCTCGAACCGCACCCGCGCGCTGGCCGCGACCGTCGCCCCGCCCACCAGGTCCGAGGCCAGCGGAGCGTAGTGGTACGCGTACTGCCAGTCCTGGTCGTGTTACCCCCCCCCCCATGGCACCCCACCCACATAAGGGAGGTCAGAACAGCCGGCGGCCAGGCGCGTGCGGGGCGCGTGAGGGGCAAGGTACCCATGAGGCGCAGCCCTCGTAGTAGTACTTGAAGATCCAGACGAGGCCCTCGACGTAGCTGTCGATCAGGGAGGCCAGCGAAGGAGACGACGACGAAGTCGAAGAAGCCGGAGAAGCCGGAGAGGCATAAGAGAAGGACGAGCCGGATGAAGACGGCGAGGCGAACCCTCCACTGGTCAGAGAAAACGGAGACGACGAAGAGGCCGATGTCGTGGTGGAGAAGAGGGAAGGCGCAGGTGACGGTGAACTTGTCGATGGCGACGAAGAAGACGATGACGAAGGTACGGGGATGTTCATCTTGTGCAGGTAGTAGTTGCGGCGCCACAGCTGCAGATCGACCTCGAGCTTCCTGCTGGCGGGGCTCTCCGTGACGGCCGCCTGGGTCTCCTCGGCGTCGCCGGACGACGAGAGGAGGGCCGCGATCTGTGCGCCGGTGGCCGACGGCGGCAGGGACTTGAGGGAGCGCAGCAGCACATCGCTTTCCAGCTCGGCCTCGGCTTCGCGGTCCAGCTCCTGGAACAGCCGGCGCTCCTCGTCGGTCAGCGGCCGGTGGTGCTCCTCGGCGGCCCTGCCAGGTGTTTGCACGCCTGCGTCGATGCCAACAACAACACACGTCAGCACCCACCTTAAGGCTGCTTCGCAGTTGCCCACGCGTGTACCTCTCGGCGCCTGCGGCTGACGGCCTCGCCGGCCGCGCCTGCGATTGACGCGCTTGAGCTTGGAGAGGTCGGTGGTGGCCAGTGGCAAACCGTAGAGCGCCAGGTGGCTCACTTTCGTGTGGTCCTCGCTCCCCTGGTTGCCCTCAATGAACACCTGGCCCGCGCGTGCGCACGTTAGGTCCGAATCGCACAACTGCAAGCACCACAGTAGAAGTGAGAGAGAGAGGGGGGATGGGTACGGTGAGGTGCGTGAGTGTGCGGAACTTGG
Organism: Acanthamoeba pearcei; assembly: GCA_000826505.1. NCBI lineage: Eukaryota > Discosea > Longamoebia > Acanthamoebidae > Acanthamoeba > Acanthamoeba pearcei. The sequence goes on from CDFJ01178984.1 coordinate 55,975, forward strand.
TGGTTTTGAGTGCGTGGGCCTTGGACCCGACGGGTTCGTCGTCCTCCTGCTCCGCGGCGTCGTTCACCTGCTGCTCCTCGAACTCGAACTCTTGGTCGGCCGCCTCATCCGACACGTCGTCGAAGGTCATGTTCTAATTGGAGAGACGCCGCGAGTGCAGCACTTCAGCACAGACGCCTGACGGGTAGAGACACACACCGCGGAGGGAGGGGACCGGGGCGTACGGGCTTGTTGACGAAGAGCTTGACGTTGCGCGGGGCCGACTGGTTCGGCCCGAGCACTTCGATCGATTGGAGCTTCACGCGTTCTTTGAACCTGGAGCACACAGAAGGAGAGCTACTCAGCAGGACCGTGACAGCTATGCAGTGCGGCGACGTGGGGTGTTCCACGTACGCGATTTTGATGAGCAGCTGCTCGTCGCTGTCGCTCGACAACACATCGACGCGGGCGGCAGTGGCGGCCTCCTCACCAGCCCCGCCCAGCACAGCTTTGAGCGACTCCGATTCCTGGGCGTTGAGGCACTCCGACTGCCCGAAGTCAACGAACTCCCCCAGGTCGATCTGCAGCCGACCACCACCACATTCACCTGTCAGCAGACAAAAGCGAAAGCGAACTGGGGCAGCGCACCAGTTGCGGCGTGCCGCCGGGGGCCGGTTTGGCGCCGCCGGTAGCGGCGGGCGTGCTTGACGAAGCGCGGGCCACAGCGGCCGACAGCTGAGCGGCGGTCCGCTCCTCCTCCTTCTGTCGCTTGCGAATGAGACCGAACAGGCGCCTCTTGCGGTTGCCCTTCTTCCTCCTGTAGTCCCGAATCCTCTGCGTGCGTCGATGTGGGCGGTGTCGAGCCCAGATGTTCGGTTACTATGTAATGAGAGCGAAAATCGACTGAAGGGAGTCGAACCTGGGCGACCCGCCTGTTGAGGATCTCTTCCTCCTTGCCGGCCAGCTTGGCCAGGAAGGCCTCGAGGCGGTCGAAGTGGATCAGCATTCGCTCCCGCGGCTCTTCGTCTTCGTCTTCGCTTTCGTTTTCGCTCTCTTCGACCGTTGCCTCGCCTTCCTTCTTGGCCTCGGCTCGGCGAAGCAATCGCGTGTCCGTAATGTACCCGTCCAGCGTAGGCAGAACGTCCTTGTACAGCCCGAAAAAGTAGTTCAACGCGCCCTACGCACACGAACACGCCACCGCACACGCACACGCGCACGAGACTCGCGTTACGATTGAGGGAGTTGGGGGGGAGGAAGGCACTGCTGGCATACCTCTCCGATCTCGAGGGTGGGGAGGTGGGGCAGGAAGTCGTTGCCGCAGAGGAAGAGCATGAGGATGAAGTCGTCGATGATGCGCTCCAGATCGTAGGCGAAGGTGAGCTTGCCCCGCAAGTCGAGGAATTCGTCCTTGATGAACTGACGCAGCACGGGGATGTCCAAAAGCTGAAAGATCTCCTCCGGCTTCCCCTGTGTGGCCGACAGCCCGTATATATTGTCTCTCAGCTCGAGCGACCGGTGCGCGGTGTTTGCACCATCGCACGACACGCATACGGCACACACGACGCACGACACACACACACACACACACGCACACACACACACACAACGGGATGAGGTGTACAAATCGCTTTCTTCCTCGGCCTCGCCTGGTTCGCGGTCCCGTGTTGACGTACTCGCGGAAGATCGTGAACCGTGGTTCGTGCGTCGCGAGGCCTAGCATGATCAAATCGGCGTCCTGTGTCCAGGTCGTGACTGATCAGCCAGAACTCGCTCGGAAAGGATTTCTATGGGTGCTCGTACCAGTCCGTAGAGCGAGTGCAGCTCGTTGGGCGCGTAGTCGGGGTAGGATGCGCGGCGCTCGCGGATGAAGTCCATGATCTTGTGCTCCCCTTCGCCCGGCACCTAGCACGTCGTGCCCCCCCCCCCATCAGTCTTGATCCCAATCATCGGGCCTCTGTGCAGACTTGGAGGCAACATGGTCGACCGGCAGGTGGGTAACCGGCAGCGAGCAGCGGCAGATTGGTACCTCGGAGCCGGAGAAGATGACGGTGCAGGCCTGCCAGACGTGGTCGTGCTCCATCTTGAGGCGGATGAAGTACTGGAAGTGCTGCGAGAGGCGGGCCATGAAGGCCGTGCCCGGGGTGATGCTGATAGCGTCCAGTTCGCCCTCCTTCTCCTTGCCCTTATAACACACCCAGCAATTGGTGAGACCACAGCGCACAAGATCACTCCAGACCCCACACGCGCGCCTGAGTTGTTGGTTACCGGTTGCTGCTGGTTGGAGTCAACTACGTTGGGCGTGGGCGGGCGGGCGTGGCGGCACATGGAGCACTCGGCTTCTGCGGCCTCGTTGATGTAGGTGCATCGAGGGCACTGCCACTCCAGCACTAGCCCGGCGGCGTCCGATGAGGTCGTCGGGGCAGCCGTTGGTGCCGGGCTGGTGGCCCCGGCCTCCTCCTCCTCCTCCTCCTCCTCCTCCGCCTCGTCGACTGCACCGACGTCACCGGCGGCAGCGGCCCTCTCATTGGCCTTCTTGGCATACGAACGCCACCTCCTCTGCCGCTGCTGGTTCTGCTTCGCTCTCGGCGCCACGCCTGCACGCAAGGCACCAAAGCTCATGAGTCTATCGCGCGCGCGCACGCACAAACACGGCCACGCACTGCCGCACACGCGCACACGACCACGAGGCAGGGGCCAGCGCACCGTCGACGGCCATGTAGAGGTACTTCTTGGGGCGCACAATGTCCACGAGGGCCTCGATGTACTGGAAGGTGGCCACGATGAGCTCCTCCTCGCTGTTGGCGCCCTGCCGGCACTGGTGCACGACCCCGTTCATGTCCAGGTACAAGTTGTCTGCCAGCAACCCAGCAGGCATTAACATTAAACTCATTGAAAAGATGAAAGCAAGCAAGATGCACAGCCAGGCAGGTACCGACGTCAACGATGGAATCGCGAGTCACGGGATGAATCATTTGAGGGCATTTCTGTGCCAGCCAGGCAAAGAACTTGGGCACTCCCATCTCGTGTGGCCAGGCCTTGACCTTGTTCTGCTTCGGTGATCAATAAACTTATAATTTTGTTTTATATATATTATTTTTATTATTTCTTGTTTCTCATGAGTGCACCCAGCAAATGGAAGCACGAGTGCATACGGCACTCGGACGACGTGCGTGAGTATCGGCTCACCAACGTGGATCCACCACTCAATCGATTTGACCACCTCCTAATCGTTGGTCTCGGCCTCAATCTTGGCCTCCTTTTCGTACCCCCCCCCCAACCACTCGTTCTTTCTGTACTCCCCTCAGACGTGAGCTCACGCATAGTTCGTTATTTATGGCGACCCACGGCCGAGCAGCAGGGAAGTGACCTGGCATTCCTGCACTACGCGGCCTTGCTGCTGGTCCCTCTGGTGTCACTGCGACTGTGGTGGGCCTGGCAATCAGTGCAAGAAGGTATCGATGCCACCCGCCCTCGTTTGTTGCAGCGAGGCGACCCCCAGGGTGCCTCTGTGACAGAGCCAGCTGTGGTGGATTGTCGTGGTCGAGTACGCCAGCGATGGCTCTGACACCGGTGATGTCGAACGGGGCAGAGTCGCTGCTGGTGATGCGAAATCTGGGGGTGCAGGTGGGCACCCGCTACTACAGCGGGCGGGAACGGAAGGTGTTCATCGAGCGTCAGCGGATCGAGTCCGTCATCATCAACGAGGGCATCCAGACGTGGGCGATCTTCTACTACATGGCCATCCTGGTCAAGGGCCAGGAGCGGATGGTCCTCCCCTTCGAGGTACCTTTAAACCCTTCTCCGGCGTTGTGCGCGCTCACACTCACACACCTTCCCCGAGCGCTGGCGATAGTTGGTCCGCTGACGATTCTCTGGTGGTGCGTGGCTTGCGTCCAGCACGTGTTCCCGCGCTTGCACGTGATCCTGCCCGTCTACAAGGCCACCCGCGCACTCCTCTTCGGCGAGCCCTCGGAGGACGAAGACGAGGGCAACAACCACCAGCACTAGGTCTCTAGTTCTCACCCCTCGTGTACATACTCCTTTCAGACCAACGGCTTATTTATTCCAACAAAAAAGCACCAATAAGCATCAAAACAGCGGTGTTGATACCGCCTTCCCTGCGGCACCGCGGTGGTGCGTGTGCGGTGGTGTGTGCGTTGCCGCCGTGTGCGGGGCGAAAACGAAAACGAAAAATCGTGGCCTGGGAAATTGAGGGAAATGGGGAAGGCGAGTTGCTCGGGAGCGGCGAGAACGACAGGCAGGAGAAGATGATGAGCGAAGAGGGCGGTGGTGGCGCAAGGGGCCAGGGAGGGGGGCCGGTGGACATTGAGCACGATTTCTTCAACAAGAGCACGTCCCTCATCGTCACCCACGGCGAGCGGCGCAAGGACTACTTTGCCGACCCAGCCCCGCCGGGCGAAGACGACGGCGAAGCAGAGGGCGAGACCTCCCTGCTCCCACCTCTCGACCCGCCGGCGGACGGTGCCTCATCGTTTGCGGGGGCCGTGTTCAACCTCGCCAACAGTACCATCGGTGCCGGTGCTCTCGGTAACTCCCCGCGTCTTTGTTTAATCGATTATATATTATCACTTACATAAATAAATAATAAATAATAAATATAACAACAGCAATAAAATTCAAATATAATATTTATACGAATTATTGACATTTATGTTTATTTATTTGGTGGCGGCGTAGGTCTGCCCTTGGTGATGAAGAGCTGCGGCATCGTGCTGGGCACCATCTTCTTGGCCTTCTTTGCCTACCTCTCCGACTACTCCCTCTCCCTCCTCCACAAGAGCTCCCAAATGCTCATCGAGAACCGAAAAGACCAGAAGTGCGGCATTCTCCGTGGGCGCGTGCGGGCGTGGTGCGTTGCTAAACAGGACTATGACGGATGCGCGGTCGGCGGGTGGTGCAGGTACATCCGAACGAGAAACTATGAGGACATTGCGGAGGCCCTCTACGGACACTGGCTGGCCGTCGTCGTGAAGCTGTTCATCATCCTCGTCAATTTTGGCGCCTGTATCTCCTACCTCATCATCATCGGCGACCTCCTCACCTCTTCCATCGGCGAACGAATCAAAGGCATGCGGCGATGCGTGCGTGGTGGTGCGTGCGTGGTGATGCACCCCGACACTTACATTCGGCCCTCATTTTTTTTTTTTTTTTTCCTCATTAGGAACCGATGAGTTCATGTGGGAGTACTTCTACATCGAGCGGGTGTTCATTGTGGCCTTCATCGCGATCTTCATCCTCTTCCCGCTCTCCATCACCGAGAAGATGCAGTCGCTGCGCTTCATCTCCCTCATCTCCATATTCAGCATTCTTGGCTTCATCGGCGTAGTGGTTGTGTACTACTTCGCGGGCGACATCGAACAGTATCAGGAGGGCTCCATCTCCCTCTTCAACTTCGACTTGTCCATCTTCAGCGTCCTCTCCACCTGCACCTTTGCCTTTGCCTGCCACACCAGCCTTCTGCCGGTTTCCAAAGGTATGCAACGCTCCAGCGCACGTCGTCACCACCATACGTCCGTCGCCGGCGCAACAGCTTGCTGACCCGTTTGCAGACTTCCAGGACCCGAGCGGAATGCAGAACTCGATACACGCGTCTGTCACGCTCTCCTACACCACCTACTCTGTGATCGCGTTCTTCGGCTACATCTCCTTCTACGAAAACACCAAAGGTAGTCGCTTGCCCCGTCCACGCAATCAGTCAGTTGATCGATGGTCCCGCTGTGAGACTGACGATGGCATTGACACAGGTAACATTTTGCTGAGCTATCCCGAGGACGACATCTTCATCGACATCATCAAGGTGCTGGTGGCCATCTCCATCATCCTCACCTTTCCCACCGTCCTTTTCCCAAGCCGCGTGTCTCTCGTACGCATCACCCCCTCCCCAAGCAAAACCTTTCCTCTCTTCGCTCACGCTCACTCCGTGCTGGTCGTCAATCAGGACAACATCATATTCCCCGACAAGGACATTGCGCCTCACCCCTGGTACGTTTGGCACTCAGTGCACGATCTTGAGTGACTGTGGCTCCAATCACACCAATCACACCACCCCAGGCTGCAGTACTTCATCGGGAAGGACCGACTGCGCACGATGATCGCCACGGCCATGCTCATCGTTCCCGCCTACATACTCTCTATCACGCTCCCCGGCGTCACCATCGTCTTCAGCTTGACCGGTACGCTACGCAACAATTGCCTCGTTTGCGATCTGTTTCCCTTTGCTCATCGGTTCACATACGGTCCGCAGGGAGTACGGCTTCAACGTGTTGCTCGTACCTCTTCCCGGGCTGGTTCTACCTCAAGCTGTCGGAGCGAAGCTGGAAGGATCCCCGCTCATGGCCGGTGATCCTGCTGCTCGTCTTCGGCCTCATTTTTGGCACCATCTCCACCGTTATCATCATCCTCGACCTCTTCATCGAAGTACCCTAAAGAGCGTTCTCCCATCCTCTCTTTCTTTCTCAAAGACTTGGCAACGTACGCTGGAAGCGCTGCACGAGGATTGAGGGTACCGCCAGCAGTGAGTATGTTCGGACTAGGTGTGTCCGAAAAAAAACATGAATGTATTGGAGGAGAAGGGTATCGATCCCTTTACCTCTCGCATGCTAAGCGAGCGCTCTACCATCTGAGCTACACCCCCTACTTACTCCTGCCGTGTCCCGTGTTCCGATGGTGTGCAGATGGTGGTTCACACGCAGGTGCACGCGGGCGTGCTGTTTGTGCTGTGTGGTCCTCGTGTGCGGCAATGGAGGGTGTGGAGTGGTCAGAAATCGTTAAGGAGAAGAAGATCTGGGAAGAAGACTATGAGGCCCGGCGGGAGGAACTGGATGCCAAGTGGGCCAACGAGAAGGCAGAGGAGGGAGAGTGGAGGCGCCTAAATCGCACAGACAAGGAGCGATTTCTTGAGGACTTCTCATTTGATGTCAATGGGCGCACCTTGCACCTCGAGCAAAGCATTGCCAACTCCCCCGCCTCTCTGGGCCTCACCGTGTGGGACGCGGTACCTTCCCCACCCATATTGTCGAGACGGCTCCCGTTATGCCCCACTTCTGACTGCGGGCCACGACGTGCAGAGCTTGGTGCTCACCTCGTACCTGGAGACCAAGCACAAGGAGGGTGCGTTCGGCCGGGGTACCAAGGCCGTCGAGTTTGGCAGCGGGTGCGGCGTGGTGGGCATCGCGGCCGCTACGCTGGGCGCTACGGTGACCGTCACCGACTGCCAGTGGGTGATCCCCTTGACTCTCATCAACGTGGAGAAGAACAGAGAAGCCATCACCGCCGCTGGAGGCTCCGTCACCTGCAGGGAGCTCTTCTGGTAATCACTCGCAAGCCATGCGTGCGTGCCTGTGTGATGAATAACTCATTCGCTTACACCGGCCACGTCCGAAATGTGCTCAGGGGCCGCGAGAGCGACTGGGAGGGCTTGCCTGGGACCTTCGATTGCCTGATCGCAGCGGACTGCGTGTACACTGATACGTGCGTCCCGGAGCTGCTGCGCACGATGTACGCCATCGCCACGGAAGACACCCAGGTCATCGTCGCCTTCCAGGAACACAACCCCGACGCCTCGCGGGCCTTCTGGGCGCTTGTTGAGGACTACTTCACCTTCCAGCGGGTACCTATGCACCGGAGAAGGTGACCACTACACAACACAACACTCTAATGGCCGTGCACGTGTGGCCTTCATACCACAGGTGCCACTGCAGCACATCGACGCGCGGTACCGGGAGTCGGGCATCAACCTCCTGGAGATGAAGAAGCGGCCTCCCTTGTAAAACAGACGTTGTGTGCGTGTGCCTACATGATAGAAACTGTCCCTCCAAACCATGTCCGCTCTCACGACGCATACGCAACACATTAGATGTAGCATGCTCTCCAGTATTGTGATACACACACAGTCTCCCCTCCGAGACAGTCCCTTGAAGGTAAACAAAACACGAACCACTAGTCCCTCTCACTGCTCTCTCTCTCTCTCTCTGTATCCGGTCTGGCCTAGTCCTGCGCAGGGAAGGTTCCGCGCCACTCGACGTGTGTGGCGAGCACGCTGGAGAGGCAGGCGTGGATGGTCTTGGCCGGTACGTTGGTGAAGGTCAGCTTCGTCGTGCCGCCCCACTCGTGGAAGTCCAGTAGGAGCACGTGGGCCGCAGTGGTGGACTCGAGGATCTTGTGGAGCTTCCGGATGCTCCTCGACCACTCGACCTGTCCGGTGCTCATGTTTGTCAACTTTATGTCCGTGAGCGTGATGTTCAGACGCATTGGCGTCTCCGTGTCGTTGGCCTGCCCGTCATCATCACATCACGTGGTGCGCGAGAGACAAGAAGGCGATGTCAGATCACTGATAGCATACGGAAGGTGGTGACAGATAGAGACAGCCAAACGACTCCGTACCTTGCAGTCGTAGCCGACGCCGTTGGCGCGCTTGGCCGGGTTGGCGTACTCGATGTGGGTGCGGAGGGCGCTCACCCAGGCGGCCTTATGCGCGGGTGACTCGGCCTCGAGGACCCACTCCTTCTGGCCGCTGCGGATGCGGAAGCGCTTGGAGACGTGGCCTGCGTTCCTGGCGTCGCCCACCATCCTGGCGTCGACCAGGCAGCCGCCGCGCATGGACATCTTGCCCTTGGGCTTGTAGTTGACCCTGTCGCGGATGCTAGAGGGCGGGGTCTCGGTGTAGAGGTTGAGGAACGGGTACTCGAGCTGGAAGTAGCCGCGCTTCCACCGGTTGAAGAACATGCCTTCGCTCAACCAGCCCAGCCAGCCCTCGAGCAGCTTGGGCTCGAGCAGCGCTTCGCGGTTGATCGACTGCGAGCGCCGCATGCGGGTCACCTTTTGGCCCTCCTCCTCCACCTCCTCCTCAGACGAGAAGTCGTTGTCGTCGGTAAGCTCGTCTTCCTCTGCTACTCGCTTGCCCATGCGCTCGTCGAGCTGGGGGTCCGATGTGGTCCTGTTCAAGCGGGCTAGCCGGTCACCGTTGTCCCGCCCACTCTTCACCACTGTAAGCTCGTGCGAGCTGCGGGACATGGCCTTTCTGTCTTCACTGTAATCTTCAACTCGGCGATGGTCCCTGTGGGACTGGCTTCCACTTTCGTGATAGTTCCTCTCGCGAACCCGATTGCCCTCCCTCGACGAGTGGTCCCTGTGGTGGCGCCCGGTGCTCCTTTCATGGCGATCCTTCTCCCTCTCCTTTCCGCTTCGATGCTTCCTGTCTCGATCGCGGTCCCTCCCCTCGGCCCGGCTCCTGTCGCTCTCCCTGTCACGGGGGCGGTCCCTGCTCGACAAGGCCCGGTGGGAGTCGCTGTTGTCCCTTGTCGAGCGTGCGCTCCTGGCCCCCCTGCGTTCGTATTCGCTGGGCTTCCTCTCCAGTTCTTCATCGCTCATCACCCTCTTCAGTTCCAGCCTGGGCTTTGTGACCTTCGAAGAACCCGAGTGAGACATGCCTCCAAGAACAAGATCAAGCACACCACCGTGTGCTTGTGGCTGGCGTAGTGGGTCCTTGTGATTGTCTGTTACTTGGGTGAAACGGCCATGTCGCTTTTCGGATCGTTCACCAAAAAGCGGCCCCTTCGCTGTGGGCGATTTCATTGCAACGCGTGATCAACTTGAATTTGTTTTTGGTAGTTACAACTGAGTTCGGCCGAGGCGCATGACCAGCGCTTGCAACACTCCAGCAGCACCATTCACCACTCGGCGGGGAAGATCCCCTTCCACTCCGCGTGTGTGCCCACGATGCCGGCAACACAGGCACCAACGACCTGGGCGGTCACGTTGGTGAAGCTCAGCTTTGTCGTGCCTCCGTAGGCGTGGAAGTCAAGATAGAGCTCTGATGGCTGGGCAGGAGGGCGCTGCATTGTCCGCAGCTGCCAGTAAGGTCTCGTCCACGAGGTCTTGCCAGTCTTCAGATTCACCAACGTCAGGTGCTTCAGCGAGATGTTCAGACACATCGGAGTGTCCTCGTCGTCGTTGGCCTGTGCGCCACTCAAAGAGTCAATAACACTTGGGGCATCATTGGCGCAATCGAGGCGTACCCTGCAGTTGTAGTTGACACCATTGGGCGACTTGGCCGGGTTGGCATACTCGATGTGCGTCCGGAGAGCGTCGGCCCAGGCGGCCTTGCGGATGGGCGACTCCGCCTCGAGCACCCACTCCTTGCCGTTGCCCTTGACCCGAAGGCGGGTGTCGGCGCGGTCGGCGTGCTTCTTGTCGCCCACCAGGTTCGAGTCGAGCAGGCAACTGCCGCGCATCGAGATCTTCCCCTTGGGCTTCACTGCGGCCCGCTCCTTGCTGCCCTCCGGCAGCTCCTCGTGGTAGAAGTTGAGGAACGGGTACTCGAGGTGGAAGTAGTACCGCCTCCACCGCTTGAACAGTATGCCGTCGCTCAGCCACCCCATCCAGCCCTCCATGGACATGGGCGCCTCGATCTGGTTGCGGTTGAACACGGACTGCGCGTGGTGCTGGCGGGTGCCCCTTCCACCACCCGCCTCGGGCTCGCCGTCGCCACCTCCCAGCGCCGACCCCGACTCGGGACCTCGGTCGGATATGGACCTCGACCGGCGGCTCAGGCGCCGTGACGCTTCCTCTTCTTCCTCCCGCTTGCGAAGATCCCGCCGATGTCGATCTGTATGTCGTCCCTGGGCCTTGTCCCGGTCCCGCTCGCTCTGATGCGCAGTGGTCGAGCCTCGCTCCCTGCTGCGGGACGAGTCTCCCCTTCTCTCGCTGCGCCGGTCGCCGCCGCCCCCCTTCTTGTCATCTCGTTCTCGCCGGTCCTCTACTCGCGCGGGAGGTGCGGTGAGCCGTCTCCGGGAGGACCGACCACTCCTCCTGTCCGGCGACTTGCGCTCCTCATCGCCGCTGTGCTCGTCGTCCATCTTTACTTTGTCCGCACAACGGCAGATCAGCTCAAGAGGGCGCCCCTCTGAGGCTTGTTGCGCGAAACGTCAGAGAAAAAGAGAAAAGGAGCAAGTTTCCTTTTCTTCTTGAAAAAGGGGAACTCCTTCTTGTGCCGTTGTGAGCGTGGTCCATTATACGCACCGAGAGAAGAACCGAAACAACGAGATGCACAACGGAGCTCCCTCGAGGGCCGAGGCACCACAGTGGTGGCGTTTGAAAATCCAAACCACGAAGTCAAGCCCACGTCACGCTTCCTGTCGACCTTGCACGAGCTTGTTGCGTCGGGCGGGGACAAGGCGGTAACCAGCGCAATTTGGTGGCTTGTCACTCGCCGTCAGGGACCCCAGCGAATGGCGGGTTGAGTCTCCCGAAGCGGCTCCAAGACTTTCGCCCTTGGCTCCTCTTCTTCTTCTTCACTCCTCACTCCCACCTTCCGCCCAGCAGTCCTCAGCTCAGTAGTAGTCACACAACAACATGGCGGAACAGACCAGTGCTGGCGATAAGACCTGGGTTGATGTCCAGAAGAAGGTGCGCACCACCGCTGACCACCGCGTTCATTCTTTTATGATTCGATTTTTTTTTTTTCAGTTTCGATTTTTGTAGAACGAATGCACTGCAGCCGTCATTCCATCCATTAATTAATTGATTGATTGATTGACATCGACATTATGTGGGTACGTTGACAGGCCTTCACCCGCTGGGCCAACCAGTTCCTCTCGGAGAGGCGCCTGAAGATCGAGAGCATCGAGACCGATCTGGCCACTGGTATCAACCTGTGCAACCTGCTCGAGATCATCTCGTCCAAGTCGCTCGGCAAGTACAACCACAAGCCCACCATGCGTTACCACTACCTCGAGAACAACGGCCGCGCCGTCAAGTTCATCAAGGACGAGGGCCTCCAGCTCGTCGGTATCGGTCCCGAGGGTACGTTCCCCCTACTGCCGCCGCCGACTCACTACAAATGTTCGATTCATGTCTAATTTCATTACTTTCGGCTCTACTCGAATGAACAACAAACAGATATCGTGGATGGCAAGCTCAAGCTTATCCTGGGTCTCATCTGGACGCTCATTCTGCGTTACCAGATCAACATGATCGGCGAGGGTTCGCCCAAGTGGGAGCTCCTCCAGTGGGTCAACAGGCAGATCGCCCCCTACAACGTCGACAAGCCCGTCGTCAACTTCACCACCAAGTACGTCCTGGCGCAGCTGACTTCTTCTGCTTCTGCCTCGTGTTGCCCTGCGTTGTTCTAAATTAATATCCGTTAATTAACTGAGTATTTATTGTTGTAATTAACCAAATATGCAAACAATAATATTTATTTTATATTAACGTTTAACCCCCAACAACCAAACAGCTGGTCCGACGGTAAGGTGCTCAGCGCTCTGGCTGACTCGCTCCAGCCGGGCGTGCTCACCCCGACCGACATGTCGGCCCTGTCCGGCGACGCCCTGCAGGATCTTGAGAAGGCCATGCAGACCGCGCTCGACAACTACAACATCGCCAGGCTCATCGACCCCGAGGACATGGTCAACTGCCCCGACGAGCTGTCGATGATGACCTACGTCTCGGCCTTCCGCAACTACCTCAGCGAGGAGGAGCAGAGGCGCCGCGAGGAGCTGGCCCGCAAGAAGAGGACCGCCGACCCCTCGAACTGCTACGCGTACGGCCCCGGCCTCGAGGGCGCCGACACCTTCCAGCCGGCCCACTTCACCATCGTGGCCAAGAACTACTTCGACGAGGAGCTGCCCACCGGCGGTGACCAGTTCGAGGTGACCATTGCTGGCCCCGACAGCAACGTGCAGCCCACCGTCACCGACAACGGCGACGGCAAGTACCCGGCCCAGTACACCGTGGCCAAGCCCGGCGACTACACCATCACCATCAAGCTCCGCGATGAGCCCATCAAGGGTTCGCCCTACCACGTGCACGTCGACGGTCCCAACGCCGGCCACTCGGTCGCCTCCGGCCCCGGTGTCGAGGGCGCCCAGACCAAGAAGCCCGCCAACTTCCGCATCACCTCGTTCAACGACAAGGGCCAGCAGGTCAAGTCCGGTGGCGACAAGTACCAGGTCCAGGTCCAGGGTCCCGAGGACGTGGCCGACCCCAGCCTCACCGACAACAACGACGGTACCTTCGACGGTGCCTACCAGGTGTCCACCCCCGGCCACTACTTCGTCAACATCACGCTCGACGATGAGCCCATCAAGGGCAGCCCCTACAAGGTGCTCATCGAGGGCGCCCGCGCCGGCAACTCGTACGCCGAGGGTCCCGGCCTCGAGGGTGGTCAGGCCACCAAGCCCAGCGTGTTCACCATCCACGCCTACGACCCCGAGGGCCAGAAGTGCACCGACGGTGGCGACCCCTTCAAGGTCGACATCCAGGGCCCCGCCGACGTGCAGCCCACCGTGACCGACAACGGCGATGGCACCTACACCGTCGAGTACACCCCGACCGAGGCCGGCGACTACACCGTCAACGTGACCCTCCACGACGAGCCCATCAAGGATGTGCCCCGTCAGGTCCACGTCAAGGCCACCCCCGACGCCTCCAAGACCTGGGCCGAGGGTCCCGCCCTCGAGGGCCTCGTTGATAACGAGCCCGGCCTCTTCACCATCCACGCCGTGGACAAGGACGGCAACCCCCGCGTTGACGGCGGCGACCAGTTCGACGTCGACATCCAGGGCCCCAACGGCAATGTCCACGCCGACGTCACCGACAACGGCGACGGCACCTATGGTGTCAAGTTCGACCCCGAGAACCCCGGTGACTACAACATCAACGTCACCTTCGAGGGTGCCCCCATCAAGGATGCCCCCTTCCACGTCAACTGCAAGGAGGGTACCGACGCCGACGAGTCGGGCTTCGGCATCTTCTCCTTCACCATCCAGTCCCGTGACAAGCGTGGCGAGAACAAGACCTTCGGCGGCGACGCCTTCGCCGTGGCCATCAAGGGCCCCGACGATTCGGACGTCGAGGTCCAGACCACCGACAACAACGACGGTACCTACACCGCCGTCTACGCTCTTACCGGCGACAAGGGCGCCGTCTTCACCATCACCGCCAAGCTCAACAACAAGAGGGTCGGTACCTACAAGCAGAACCTCGACTAAGTCTTGCCAGAAGAAGACGTGAAGAAGAAGGGGAAACAGACTTCTGTTGGTTGTAGAAAAACTACAAGGATGTAAGAAAGGTTGGAGATCCGGTCACCATTATTAAAACCCATACATATCACACTATCCCTTGGCACCAGGGCGAACATGCAGACTTCGTTGTGGCCTCCTCTCTGTTCCTTCTTCCCGTTACGCTGGAGAAGACGGGCAGGTGCTGTAATGGTGGAGTGGTCGTCCAAAATGTCTGCGCCCAATTTTCCTCTGTTTTTGGTCCGAAATCTGTTGACAGGGAAGGATGGGGCTGAGATCCTGGGAGTCCAGTACCCTCTATTGATCGCGTTCTGCACTCTTCGCCATAACCTTCTCTTCTTTCTTCTCATTTGTTTACTCTCTTGATCTATCAATTTCCTCTTCTTTCATTTCCGCCAAGATTCGAATGAAGGCCCGCCCTTCTGCTATTTTCGCCATTCGACTCTTGCCTCTGGCGATTCTTATCCTCACCCACTGCCTTCTCACAGCCGCGCTTCAAATTGGTACGTTCTTCTACTCTTTCGCGATTTTACACAATCCTCATTTTGTCTTACGCATGTGTCAAGTGTACGTCGATGAGCGGGCTTCCCACGTGCCCGGACGTCCGTGCGGCGGGAGTGCGGACGAGCCATGCCCCACCCTAGCCGATGCCTTTGGCGGCTCCCACCGCATCAAGTCCTCTGACTACGAGGTACCTCAGACCCTGCGCTACGGCACCGTTCAGCGCTCTTTCTTAGTGCTGACGGACTGACGGAGGTCCGTAGGTGCGGATCCGGCCTGGTGTGTACCGGGCGTCAGGCAATGTGGGCTTCGTGTTCATCGACAGCTCCATCAGGTACTGCTTGCGCCTTGACTCCTTCCTCTACTCTCGTGTGGTGCTGACTAAACACTTGTTGGCTGTTGTTGTTGCTGCGCTCCCCCGCCTCCTACAGGCTGAAGCGGTGGCCGGAGGAGTCCGAGCAGCGGGTCGTTTTCGATTGCGAGCACAGCCCGGCGTCGTTCGCCTTCAAAGACTGCTCGGCGTCGTCTCTTACAGGGATTGAGCTGAGGCATTGCCCGACCGTGCTTGTCGCCGGCAGCACCGGCTTCACTGTGACCGACGCCCACTTCCTCGACGGCAAGCCCCTCACTCCCGCTGACTCCCGCCTTGCCCGGAGGAATGCCGCCCAGTCGGCGGCGATGACCGGCGGAAGCGCGCTCATGGTCACCCACAGTACGCACCCCTCCCGTGCGCATCGCGGGCCTTAAGATCTCGATCGCAACGACTCACCGGCGGCGCTTCAATGCGTGCGGCGCACACAGCCACCGGATTGGTGGTGCAGGACAGCGCGTTCGTCAACCACACCGCCCGACCAGGTGGGGCGCTCTTCGTGGACGCCAGCGAGGGCGTGCAGCTGCGGCGACTCCAGATCCGCTCGGGCGGCGGCATATTCATCGCCGCGTGCAAGGACAAGACCACTCTGAGCGACGCGACGCTCGTCGACTGTTCGTCGGGCGGAAAGGGCGGCGCGATACACGTCGTCGGCTCGGAGCTGGTAGTGCAGCGCGTGGATATTACGCCCAACAAGGTTAGCACGGCTTCCTCTGATCCCACACGCACACGCACCACCGCACACGCACACGCACCACCGCACACGCACACACGAGGCACCATCTCATTTTGCATATTACTCGCTTGTGCGCAATCCAGCGTACCAGTGTGCGATGTGAGGGACAGGCCAGCGTGATCGACGTCGACGGAACACTCCTGCTCTCGAAGGCGTGCACCAACTCTGACACCAACCGACCACATTCGGAACGGGTGCGTCGCTCTTCCCCACCACCACACACGCACACGCGCGCATAGGCCTGACATTGCCCCTTGTCCGCCCTTCATTCAGGACACGCGCTTGAGTTCGGCGCCACAGAACGTGGCCCATGCCGCCGTGGTGCTGGTGATGTTCATCCTCGGCCTCAACTGGGTGCTGGAGGGTCTTGAGGCCCGGTGGTGATACCACCGCACGCGACCCATTTATTTATTCCTTCCTGTACAGACGCGGGCGACGCCCGACACTCAGTGACACGGTTACAAAACCAGAGTTTGCCGACTTCAGCGACCAACATTGTTTGTTTCTTACGCGGCTCTGGTTCAGAGGTTGATGGCCCAGGATCGTGGCGATCGTGGAAGCCGGGCCTCAAGGCACTTCTCACGGAGGATTGAGGAACGATGGATACGGCCACACTGCGTAGAAAGCACCGCTTCCGGAAAAAACTTCCTGCCGCGAACAAGGCCACAGCTCCCGAACCCCCCCGCCCTGAGGTACCCTTCTCTCTACGATGACGCAGTCTTTTGTATGAAACTTGGAACGGTCAATCCAAGTATAAAAAACAATGCCAGAGGACCATGTCCTCCGCCAAACCCGCGATCAAAATGCGCACCTTTTATTCATACAAAATCTCTTGCATCATCGTTCTGTAGAATGGAAACCGACAAACCAGGGTCTCTCCTCAAGCGTAAGCACGGACAGCCCTCATCCGACTCAGCCAAGAAGGCGCGTGGCGACCCTAGTACGACCCGCAACCCGACCCCAGACAACGAAACCACCGGACCCTCCGACTCGGCAAACGCACCCAACCCCCCCCAACCAGAGGTCCCCAACTCGCAGCAGACGCCCCCTGCCGGTGGGTCGTTCCCCCCCCAAAGGAACATCAACAGCAACAACTGGGTCGACTTGTGGGACTACCAACCTGCCCCCCCGGCCCCCTCCCACACCTCCAGCGCTGCCTCGTCGATCGAATCCATCATCAAATCGATACGTTCAACGATACCGAACGCGGACATCGAGGAAGACGTAGCCAACGTCCTCGACCAGTACGTTGAAGCAAAAAACAAGGCGTCCGAACGCACCGCGCGAGTCTCGACCATCGAACTGGCTGTCCTCAGGGATGCAGTAGCCAAGGCGAGAGAAGGCGGCACGGCGCTCGAGGAGGAAGACCCCGCGATCCCGGTCATCGTAACAGAAAACGTCAAGGAAGACTGGAACACCGTACGCAACTTCTTCAACAGCACTCGGGCCCTCGACACCGAAAACACCGTCCTCTTCCCGCAGACCCGCAAGCGCTCAGCCATCTTTGCGTTCGCCACCAAGGAAGACAGACTGAAGGCGATCTCGATGATCAAAGATGCCAACAAGGATTGGTACATCGTACCCGACATAGACACCCTCAAGCAATCCGACTGCTCTTTCGACACCCCCCACACCGCGTACATCTATGCGCCCGACCTCTCCCTCGAAGGACTCGAAGCGTCCACGAATACCCCCATCAAGTCGGCCAAATCCTCCAACGGGTCCATCACCGTGTCCTTCTACAGGGCGGAGGACGCAGCCAACTTCATCGCACGAGGCACCATCGACACCCCGACCGGACCGGCCACCATAACCGACTCGTACATCGGCAAGACCGAGTTCAAGCTCCGCCTGAAGGGCACCCCGAAGAGATGGCGCTCCACCAACCTCCGAACCTTCCTCAAGTCCCAAGGCGTCGCCTTCAAGGAGGCCGAAATCGCAAGGAGCCCCACGGACGGACAAAACCTCTCCTACAGCTGGATCAAGTTCAACTCCGCCAAGGACATGGTCGAAGCCTCGATCAAGACGCTGATCACCGTCACCGGAGAGAGACTCACGTGGGAGGAACCTAAAAAACGCGAACGCCACAGATACACACGTGACTAACACCACACATCCCACACCACCCACTCCCTCCCTCCTCACAGTCGGCACACTTAATGTACGAGGAGGCCTAACCAATAAAATGGACCAGGTCGTCCACCACTTCAACAAAAAGAAACTCGACATCCTCATCCTTACAGAAACGAAGACGTTCAAAGAAGAATGGGCCCGCATTACCCCATCAGGCTTCTCAGTCTCGCATAACGCAAGAACAAAGGGCTCAGATGCCCAAAGAGTAGGAGGAGTGGCGGCGATGTTCCGCACAACCATCGCGCACCACATCACCACCCAACCGGTAAACCCCAAGCTAGAACAACACATCATCCACATCACCCTCCACGCACCAAACGCACCAACAACCAACATCCTGGGCATCTACGCCCCACACCAAAACGGCAGTTTTTTCTCCGATGACCTCCAACCCCTCACAAAACCACTCGCACTCAAAAACCCAACCGTCCTCATCGGGGACTTCAATGCGTGCACAAAAAAGATAGACAAGAAAAACCCCAAGGGCTACCTTAGCCCACACATGCGAAACATGGCTGCCGAGTGCTCGCTCCAGGACGCTTTTCGCACGATGCACCCGTACACACGCACATACTCATGGACGCGCACCACCCCTGGAGGAGACACCCAAGCTACTAGAATCGACACCGCACTAACCTCCCCTCACATCACAACCCTCCACGCTACCTACTCCCCCACTCTGGTAGACACCGACCACCTCGCGTTCACAATTAGCTGGAGAAGAAACGAGTACAACCCGTACACCACAACACCGTACCGCAGAGCCTTCAAACCTAGACTAACACAGGAAGACACGGCGCTGTTCAACGAGGCCATCCGAACACAATCGCACTCGGACTTCAGGGACCGAATGATTGCTGCGGCCACGATGACCATCCCTCTAGCCACGCGACCACGGAAGTACGGCATGCGCAGCGACACCGCCAAACAAAAGAAACAGCTAGGAAAGGTGTCTCGAAGCATCCACCGCCTACTTTCCAAAGGCGTCCTCCGACCTAAAGAACGAGAACAATTCCCGAACTGTACAAACGACCAAGAATGGCTACAGGAGGCCACGCTCCTTCAACGGACGCTGAGAAAAGAGACCCGGAAAGCAGCACGTAACTCGAACCGCGCCCGGATCAACGCAAACGTGGCCAAACAACGTCACGACGCCAACCTCATGAACCACAGCCACTTCAAGAGAATCAGCAACATCCTAAACCCAAAAACCAACTCCCTACCAACAAACGTCCTGTCCCCCACACTGGAACTGATATCCGACCCGGAGACAATAAAAGAGGTAACGCACAACTTCTGGAAGCACACGTTTGCCCGCCCAACCACCCCAAGCGGGCCACTCCCATCTTGTTACACGAAAACAAGGCCTAGACTCACCATCCGCGACAACGAACACATAACCAGACCGATAACAACAGAAGAACTGGACTCGACACTTAAACAAATAACAGCCAACTCGGCTCCGGGACCAGATGAGATAAACAACGCTATGCTGAAGGCGCTGGATGGCCCCAACCGGCAAGAACTACTAACGCTCCTAAACAACGCCCTCTCGGACCCAACCCTCCCACCCGGAATGAACGAATCCAAGCTTTGGACCATACACAAACGGAACGACAAAGCAGACTTAAATAACTACCGACCAATCGCCTTATGCCAAACCACATATAAGCTCCTCACCATCATAATAAACGATCGGTTGTACAATGCCGTAGAGAGAAGGGGGATTCTCTCGATCGCACAGGCAGCATTCCGGAAGGGTAGGTCAACCCACCTACACATCATCACGCTCAGAAACGTCATCGAAGAAGCCTTATCACAGAACCAACCGCTACACGCAGCATTCGTAGACCTAGAAAAGGCGTACGACTCGCTACCACACACGGCAATCACCACCACGCTACGATACTACGGGGCCACGCCAGAACTCCAAAACCTCGTCAACAAACTGTACGCAGATGCATTCACCACGGTGAGCACGAGATACGGTAACACCGAACCCCTCCCTGTGGAAAAAGGCGTAAAACAGGGCGACCCCCTCTCCCCCCTCATCTGGAACCTGTTTATCAACCCCATCGTGGAACAACTCCTCCACGCAGAATCGGCACTTACCACAACTCACGGAGAAAAGATCGGCAACACAGCGTTTGCGGACGACATCACAATCCTATCCAACTCGGGGACAGGCCTAGTAAGATCGTTCGCCCTCTTCCAAGGCTTCTGCGACTACCACAACCTACAGATCAGCCCGTCAAAGTCCATCGTCGCTACCACAACCACCGAACCAGCAACTATCGCGGTAAATACTACCACCGGTACACGACTCATCCCCCACCTCAAACCAAGGGAGAGCGTCAGGTACCTAGGAGCCCAAATCCGCTTTGACAAGTACAAACAGAACGAATCCGAAATCGTCAAGTCGTTCACCCAAAAGGCGAACTTCATTGCGTCTAAAAGACTGAGTGCAGAAGCAAAAGCCTTCTTCCTCAACTCGTACGCGTTCCCATCAGCCCTATATGACACCCCGTCTCGCCCGCTCACCCAGAAGTCCATCAACACGATAGACTGTGCGGCCCGGAAAGTCTTGATGCGGGAAATGCGAATAAAAGGCTGGTATGACAAAAACATCATGTACGGGCCTGACGGAGTGGGCCTCTCCCTCACAGAGGCGTCCACGGCACAACGGTGGGCATCCATTGCCACACTCACCACCATCTTCAACGGCCCCAACTCCCTAGCCAGAACCACCACCATCAATAACCTCACGCTATACGAAAAAAGATACCCAGGCTTCCCCTTCCACTCCAAACCGGTAATCCGCACAAACACCTTCCCCACCATCGCAGCATTCGTTGCCGCCAACGCACACTGCGACGTCAAAACCATCTTCCCCGGAGTATGGCGGAAGGACCACCCACCCCCCAAGCACACCCACGCCCACGCCAGCCTAATCACCCACCAACACAACACCCTCCCGATGGACGTTTTCACGGACGGCTCCCTCAAAGGCCCGAACGCAGGCAGCGGAATCGTCTTTGCCATCCAACCGACACCTGTAGCGATCGCACTCCGAACCCCGAGAGAGCAATCAAACAACAACGCAGAGCTTTACAGCATAGAGTTCGCGCTCAAACGGATACAACCACACGACGCAGAGATCCGCATCTTCACTGACAGCGCGTACGCCATCAGAACAATCAACACCATCATAAACAACGGCACACCACCGAACCACCTCACCCCAAACAGAGAAACCATCACTAACATCGCCAGACACCTTGAAGTACACAAAAAAGTCTCCCTCCACCACGTATACAGCCACGTAGACGAGAAACTTAGGGCGAACCGTGACAAATGGACCCCAAAAATTGACGCCCTGAAGCGGGTTCTCCCCATCCACTTCACCACGGCGTGCAAGCTGAACGAGATGGCTGACCATGCGGCAAGTGAAGGTACCACCATGTCGCCACACGCCCCTAACGCGCCAGAAAGCTACACCCTGGCAAAAGCAGTGGTCGTCGACGGAGAGACCTCCTCGCCAATCCCCAGGCCCCTCCTCAGGAAAAAGTGGAAGGAAAGGTGGAACAGACCGACGCCAGGCTCGCCCAGACGCACTGCGCTAGCCAAACACCCTGACACGGGACTATACGGGTTCTTCCTCCGAGCCTCATATAACCTCCTCCCACTACGAGCACACCTACACCAACCCACCACCCCCCCTCCCGACACACCCAACTGCCTGTGGTGCGAAACCAACAACCTGGGCTGCAAACCCGAGAGCCTGGACCACGTCCTAACATCATGCCCAGCACACGACGCCCTAAGACAGGACGCGAGAAAGAAGATAGCTACACTCGCTACTCTCATGGACCCTATAAGCACTACCCCCACCGCCACCGCATCGGACTGGTTGGGGACCGTCAGACCCCCCCATGGCAAAACCGCCACACACTACAGAACCTTCAACGACATCAAAGCCACGCTCCTCTCAACTAGCCACCGCATGTGGACGGAAAGGTGCGCGTACCTGTACTCCATGGGCCTCACCTACAGCCAGCGGCGCAAGACAGCCACGCCCACCGGCGAGACCCGGTGTGACGTGAGCTAGCGCACCTGCAGGTACCCAGCCCCGAGAGCCAGCCAGGAGGACCGCCGCATGAACCCGCCCGTTCCTCCACTGAACGCCGACTCCGCGACCGCACGACCCTGACCGACCCGACATCCTTCCCAGTAGCACAACCCGCCCCCCACCAACCCGCCACGAGTCATACGCACCGAGACACGCCGACCAGACCCACGACAGTCCCCAACACTATGGGCGCACTCTTTTCCCCCCCTCAACCTGAAGGGGGGTTTTTAACGAGGCGCCCCGCCGACCACGCACGACCCGCACAAGCCGCGAGACGACAACATTCCCCTCCTCCAAGAGGGAAGGTGACCCGAAACGCCGCGTCAAAGCGACACCAAGGAAACACCGCAGTGGAGGATACCGAGCACCATGCTAGAGGCCTCGATATGGCCCACGGTTAACCACTTTAATGACCATTACATGAACATGAAAGCACCGCTTCCCATCCGAACAGCGAAGTTAAGCTGCGCCAGGCGGTGTTAGTACTGGGGTGGGCGACCACCCGGGAATCCACCGTGCCGTATCCTTTTTGTCTTGAACTAACTCATCCTCACCACACAGAACAAGGCCCGCACTACAAGGGCAATGCTGGATCAGCCCATGCCACAACTGTAGGTGGCGTAGGGTCCACCACAGAAGTTGCTGTAGTACTCCCACTGCACCACGGCCGCCTGGCTGCCGCCCACCACCAGGAACCGGTGGCCACCAAGGCCGCTCCCCTGGTGGTGTGCGTGGTTGGTGCGCACTCAACGTTGAGTGAAAGAACAAAGGAACGAACGGGGCAAAGACGTACCTTGAACTGGGTGTCCTTCCACATGAGCAGCTCGTGGCTGCCCGCCAATCGAGCTACGGCCTTGAGCGCGTCGCCTGCACTGGGCAGGTTCACCGTGACCAGCTCGGTCGAGAGCCACCGGACCTCTCGCAAGCCTGCCCCCAAGGAAACAAACAAACAAACAAACAAACAAACAATCAGCATCATCGCGACAATCAGCGTCACTGCACGACCATCAATGCGGTGCTGGTGTACTCTGAAACATTTCGTCGAACTGCGCAATGGAGGAGATGGGCACGAGCTCGGGGCCGAATCGGAGTGGACGGCGGGTCCACGCATCGCTGTTGTGCACGCCCTGGCTGCTCCCCAGCTGCACCTCGACATTCGCCAGTCCTTCCGCGATCGCGATCCCCACGCCGCCTCCTGCAGCCTTTGGTGAATGCACGACACGACACACGACACACGCGCGACATACGACACGACACGCACACGACACGACACGACACGACACGACACGACACGACACGACACGACAC